>PVJX010003792.1:0-103225 GCA_004027295.1 Dolichotis patagonum
CTATGTGTTAGTAAGGTCACTGCTTAAGAACTAGAGAAGATGTGGAAAGAGATTTAGTTACCATGAGAAGACACCATTTTGTCCACTTGATTACTGAAAGCCTCCTCTACAAAGAATGGCTTTAGTCAATTAGTCACAGTTATCTAACAAACAGCACTATCAAGATATGAGAAGGGGTCAATTTTTAAGAAACTGGCTTGCACAGTGAAGGAGGCCACAAGTTCAAAAGGAGGTTTGGTTGGCAGGGTAGGGATCCAAGAAAGAGCTGGTTTTGCATTCAAGTCCAAACACTGTCTACTGGGAGAATACCTTCTTGCACAGGAGAGGCCAATCTATGACCTATTAAGACTTTCATCTTATCAGATAAGGACCAATCACATTTATCCCAAAGTCTACTGACTTAAATGTTAATCTCTTCCAAAAAATACCCTCAAGGAAACACCCAAATTAATATTTGATGAATTTATCCAGCCAAGTTGACATATATTAATTACCACAACATGTATTCACAAATATCCATCATTCTGTACCCGCTCTGTCAAGTGTAGTCTTACTGCTTATAATAAAACAAAAGAAGAAAGAGGAAAGATTGAGGGAGAGGTGCTAAACAAAAATAACCAGGACTTAATGGTTTGTTAAATTCTCTGCCTGTCTTGCTGCAACAAATGTTAAAATGTGAATGTTTACCAAAGTTTCTTACGTGAGACTTTTAAGCATGTTTCTTTTAGTTTAGTAATGTTACATATTTTAAACATACATGATATGCCTGAAATAAAACAAAACCAGGAGCTGGAGATTTAGTTCAGTTCGCAGTGCCTGCCTGGCAAGCATGAGATTCTGAGTGTAACTGCCAGTACCACTCCACAAAATAAAATAAAATAAAATAAAATAAAATAAAATAAAATAAAATAAAACCAAGAACAGAAGTAAACAAAGGACTAATTATCTGAATATTTAGGATAATACTCATGTTCCATTAGGTAGTACTGAATCTTAAATCTAAATTTAAAGATGGGTATCAGGTTTACATATTTTATGTCATTATCATACATCATAACTTACATAATTCTTTATATGTACCAAAATGTACTTCAGTAAAATTTTAAAAGAACAGAGGTAATGCCACATCTTGATTTATTATTCCTAATCAAACAATTAAAAGATTTGTAGCAGAAAGTACCTGTTTCATTTCCTATTTCATGACCACTGTGGATCTGCTGTAAGCCAGGAACAGGTCTTGTTGTCAGATACCAAACTGCATGTAGAACATCTGTGGCATGTATACGATTGTGATCTAAAGTCACCAAAATATTTTACAGAAATGATCATTCTGTTAGCTTTCTTCTGAGACATTTAAAAAGTAAAGACTTTTCTAGTCATATAACATTCTAGTCAATAAATTATATGTTAGAATAATTTCCCATAATTGTATTTGGTTTTACCTAGTTTAAAGAACCTCAATATGTTTAAAAGTTCTCTTTTTAAAGCTTTCATGTATAGTACAAAAACACAGTAAAGTCCAAATTTCTTTTCAGGCAGGGAAGGGCAAGTAAAGATAATTTAAAAGGATGGGAAATTTTTCTCAAGGTTTTTATTTGTGTTTTTTAAAATACCATGTGGTTCTGGATTACAGAGATCAGTATAGAAAATGGTTTTTGCATGCATAACAGTTACAATCTCTGGATGATTACGCTTTTACAAAAATTTCTTTTAAAATATGAGGCATTCCTATCTCTCAGATTTTCTTTACTGGTATGTGAAAGCA
The DNA here is from genome assembly GCA_004027295.1 of Dolichotis patagonum. Classification (NCBI taxonomy): domain Eukaryota; kingdom Metazoa; phylum Chordata; class Mammalia; order Rodentia; family Caviidae; genus Dolichotis; species Dolichotis patagonum. The sequence continues at coordinate 1,766 of PVJX010003792.1, forward strand.
TCAACAATATTGTCTGATACCTACAATATAATAATAAAAAACTGGTTTCCTATAATACCACTGTGTGAAAAGGCAGTGTGGCACAGAAGTGAGAAATGGACCTAAAACTGAGACCAGCTTTGCTATCTAGTTTTGAGATCTTTCTGAGTTTTTATTTCTCATCTATAATACAATCTTTGAGCAAAGATTAAATGAGATACCCTACATGAACATAATTGTTATACAGTTAAAAATATTCTATAAAAATTAAACACTTCAACACATATTAATACCTACATTATAGAATTGGCAGATGATACAACAATACGTGTTTAGGCTATAGACATGACACAGTATCAATTCATTAAGAACTCAGCAATATAATTACCACCTTTTATTGATGATGTACCATGTGCTCTAAATTCTAATATCCTTCTGATTGATCACTTTATATGAACATTCCCTGTGGTAGGCACTACTGTTATTTCCAAATTTATAAACTTAGTTTAGGAAAGTTAAGTTCAGAGCCTGTTTTTTAACCAATATGTTCTAATTATAGCTGATAGTGAAGACTTCTTACCATCTTTCTTTCCATACTGCGTCCTTTGAAGAACCTTGAAACATCTCTATATTCAATTCACAGAATTCAACCACTTCTTAAATGTATAGTTTATTAATGTGAGTTATAGTATCATAACTCACTTTACACTATTAAACATTATTACTAATGGTTATAACAATTTAAGAATAACTTATTCTCTATATAGTTGAATTCCCAAATACTGTGTCCACATAGAGAACTGCAGAATGTTTCAACACATAAAGCTGTAACTTCGCCTAATATGAAATTCTAATTATATTCAATCAAAAAAATCAAATAAAAATTATTCAGTAAGTTAGAACACAAAAACAAATTCTATTGATGAATTTTAAACATTTTAAAATGCCCAATTTTCCTAAATTCTTGACTTGGTATTATTAAACATTTGAAAAGATAAGAACTCAAACAACTAATAACATATTACATATTCACTCTGTATTACAAGTAAAAAAATAGATTATAAATAGGCATCAGTAGTATGGTTCACTTTACAACATAAATTTATATAAGGAGAAAGTCATGTTTATAAGTTGTACACTGAAGTAAGAGTTAACTGTGAGTAGGATGCAGATTTCTTAAAAATCTCTATTTAAAATTTTCCCAAATATAAACTGGTGGCACTGAACTATGTGCCTGTAGTCCCAGTATGGTGTTTGGGAAACTGAGGCAGGAGGATCACTTGAGCCCAAGAGTTCCAGATAAGCCTGGATAACACAGTAAGACCTCATCTCAGAAAAAAAAATCCAAACATGTAGGATTAAATGTTCAAGGGACCATATGAAGAGAAAGATGATAAAAAGTTTCAAAATCAGTACTATTTGAATTTAAATAAGATATTTTAATACTTACAAGGAATATCTCGATAGCCATTTTCTAATGCACGAAAATAGTTCATGAACTGTTGAGTGGGAATTTTAAATATTTCCAATAAACCAGTGTCTTGAAATAAGGTATACATAACCTAAATGTCAATTAAAATAAAGTTCACTTTAAAATCAGAATCTATTTGTGGCTGAGTATAACATGTTTTGTGATTTGAATTTAGGAATGTTAACCATGTGAATGTCTTCATGTTAATTTATTAAAAACTTCTCTATGACTCTTTCCAGAAAAATAAGACAAGACAATATCACACTAAGGCCCATGAAAACCAAAGAAAGCTTACTACACATATCATGTCCCCAATTTTAAATTTTTTCATTCTCTTTAGGTTTCAATTCATAATTTAGTGAAGGGCATTATGAATTCTATTCCATCTGAATCCTGAGTCTCAAAAAGTCTGAAAAACGTATTTATCATATTTTTGTCCCCCAAATAATTCAATGAGAATAACTTCTATGTCCTCACATGATCTCTCCAAGGTTTATACATTTAAAAATAAGATATTAAAAGAATTAATAAGGGTCATGTTTTAGGAAAGTAAATCTGATACTTTATGTGGGCCTATTAGATAGAAATGTAAGTCTGAGTGGCAGTAAAATACAAGTATTTTTCCATGTATCTAAACATGCATTTGGCCTCTGATAATGTACAGAAAGAGCAGGTGAAAAAAAAATGAAGATTAAATTTCAGTACTTAGAAACTAAATCAATATTCATGTCCTTTTCAACCTCAAGAGTCAAAAAAACTCAATACTCCTTTTAAGGTTTAACTAAATTTCATTAATATCAAATAGACTACTTTTCATGTATATGTAACATACAGGATTGAACAATTGTTTTGTATATATATTATATAATTGTTTTATATATGTTTAATGCACCCCAAAGAATAAACAATATCATTGTTAATCTAGTACCTAAGCCATACTTAGAAAAACCTTAAGAAATTGGTTTTTAGAAAAAAAAAAAAGTAGAGATTTAAAAACAAACCTCACTGAGTATTCTTCCTGATTTCTCGCCCATCTTTTCTACAAGCTCGAAAATTTGAAAATTCCAGTTACTCATCTTTTCTATTAGTGAGTCATAATCTTCTACTAAAGTATTATCCAGTGATGCTTCCTGTTCATCCTGTTGAGGTAAAACAACAAAAATTCTACCTTTTATAAATATTGTTAAATAAACATTTAAATAAGAACACTTAAAATTGAATACTAAAAGTGGCCAGCAATATTTTCAATAATAGCTGTCTCAAATGTACTTTTATTTACAATTCTTATGTCTTCTTTTAATAGAATGCTATCGCCAGGCAACTTCAAAAATGTCTCTTGTGTTCAAAAGACTGATTAATCTATGCGTTACTTTGATAAATAGAAATGTCATATTTCCAAATCACTACACAAATATAAAATCTCTTATTTGCATTTTAAAAGTTACGAATATCAAAGGATAAGAGAAAAAATTCATCTGATTGTACTGGCATTAATGTTCCCAAGTACGTGGATGAGATTATTTCCTAAAGTTTAAATTTTGAATATGAAAGAACAAGAAAAAATGCTATTCTAAGTAGACTTCATTATTTTTAAATGACTATGCACATCATCTCTGTAACAAAAAAGTATTATCAGGATAAAAATGTATCTACTGTAAAATTAAATGTGTTTATTTAAAAATGAATGCTATTTGTTGCTCTATAAGTTTAGAACTAATTATTATTTGTAACCTAAGTATTCTTCTAGTTATAGTGACTTCTCAGTGAAAAATACTTAAAATACTATTATATTAAAAATCTTATTCTAGATGAAAATAATGAAACTAGTACTAACTAGTATTGTATTTCACCTTAACATAATCTTACTGAAATTTTGTTTTTACATTTGGTTGTTGTGCCTCTTCGGATAGGTGATTATCACCTTCCAATATTTCTGCAGAATTATTTCTGCAAGCTCCCTTCTCTGTTTTGTCCTCTTGCTGAGATTTCAGAGGGGTAACTGATTCTTCTGAGAAAGTGGTGTTTTCTTCTTCACCTTTCAAAAAATATATATATAGTATTAAACAGAAATAAAAACTTGCCTTAAATGTATAGCTTTAAAAGAAAAATGCCTATTAGTTAAAAGTATTCAAATACAGCAAACCATTATGGAACGCAGTCTAAATTGCTTAATCACTGTTAAATTGTGTCTGTGTAGATTATCTTGTCCAAGCACCTTGTGCTTAAGCCATACACATTTCACACACTGGACTCACCACATATGTGAGATATACCTACTCATCAATGAAAGACAAGGGTAGATACCCCTTATAAAACTGAGAAACGGAAAGAAGTCCCTACAAAGCAGAACTTTCTTGCCAATTTGATATAAACAACTCTCAACATCACTGAGATACAAAAACTCCTAAGTTCATAATTAGAAATGAATGAGATTAAGCTACATGTAAGACCACCATATCATTAGTTGTGAATTATGTCTCTGCTCATATAATAAATAATATTATTCTGCTCATATGATAAGTAATATTGTTAAGTCACATGGAAAGGGGCACAGTATTGGTAGCCAAATGATATTCACATGATTAAAAACAGTCCTTTCATTCTTACTCTATACCCAAAACACAAAATTTTCCTAAAATACACCAAAAACAGTTAAATAAATTGTGATATATCCATACAATTGAATAAAATACTACAGAAGAAGAATGAACTAATCACATACAAAATATAGCTATCTGACTCTTAAAATATAACGTTCAATGAAGGAAGCCAGGAAAACAATAGTAGACTCTGATTCTTTTTATGAAAAGTTTAAAAACATATTTTAAAAGATACATATAAATACTGAAAGACAGGAACATCATTACTTTTGAAGGCCATGGCTGGAAGGGGTCATAAAGGGAATCTGAGGTGATAATATTTAATCTCTTGATCTGGGTATTGAATGAACAATGTATAAAAATTCATTAAGCTTTCAATATGTGGAGTTTAAAAAAATGTATTCCATTAAGAAAAAGAGAGTTAAGAGCACTCATTTGACTTTCAGAAGAACTAGGTGCAAATTCTGATTTTCGTACATAATAATGGCAAGACTTTTACCCTTGTAAAATATGGACAATATCATCTATCTTACTAGATGTTACACATAAAAGGTGAAAAATAAACAGTAATCAAATCTAAGCCTAAAATACTGAATGTATCAGAAAATCATTATTGACATAGTAAGTATTATCATTTTGAAAAATTTTTTTCAAATTAAAAAAAATTACTTTAGAATATGAAATGTAGAATCCAGTAACCCTCTCATTTCATATCCTACAGTTTCAGTTACCCATAGCCAACTGTGGATCAAAAATATTAAAAGAGATTTCCAGAAATCAAATTCATATTTGATTTCAGTTTTTAAATTGTGCATCAATCTGAACATTGCCATGAAATCTCAAGCTCTCCTGTTCCATCATGGCCAGGGCATACATCATCCCTTTGTCCATCGTATTTATGCTGCACATGCTAACCGCCTGCTTGTCACTTCGTATCCATCTTAGTTACGGTGCTGACTATAGTAGTACTGCAAGGCTTGTGTTCAAGTAACCTATTCCACTTAGTAATAGCCTCAGAGAAGCACAGCAGTTATTGATACTGACAATTTTATTATGGTATATTGCCATAACCATTTTATTTTATTATTAGTATAGTTAATTTCTTACTATACCTACTTTATAACTTAAAGTTTACCATACATGTGTATGTATAAGAAAAAGCAAACCATATTTGAAACTTGGTACTATCTACGGTTTCAGGCATCCACTAGGCATTCTGGAATTGATCCTTTGCAGTTAAAGGAGAGACTATATTATTGAGATTATTAGTTAATTAAGGCAGTACCTACAATAATATCCTAAAATAGCAGCTAGTGTAAAAATTGTTGGCATTATTTTTTAATCATCTGAAATTGCCACTATTTGCCACACAACAATAAAAGCAGCTGAGATAATTCCAATTACTTTTCCAAAGATGTGTTTTCCAAGTGTGACTAATAAGATGTCATTCTCTTATTACATGCACTTTTTGGAAATGTATTTCTATCACTCCTCTTATCAAGAAAGAATTTTATTTACCAACCCCCTAGACCTGTGGTGGTGAACCTATGGCACGTGAGCCACAGTCAACTGTTTGTTATCACTGAAAGCTCTAAAATGTTCACCATCATCACCCTAGAGTCTTGAGATTATTAATGCTCAAACTGTTCTGATGAATGAGGTATGGCAGAAGTGTCAGTTTGCTCAGGGTTGAACCATTAACTGGACTGGCAACTTCCACACCCTCCTCTCTTGGAAACTGGCCAACAAATTGGAAAAAGCTTACAGAAAGGCCATATTTAGATGGACTGGTCAACAGCCAAGAGGTCCATAAGTACAGTAATCTATCTTAGAAATTCAGCCCATTAGTACCTCAGATGACAGCTGTCCTGGCCAGTATCTTGTTACAATCACTTGAAAGTCGCAAATGAAAATCTCTCAGCTGAGACCAATCAACCCAAAGAACCATGAGTTGTTATTCTTTTCTATGAGCCTTTTAACTGTAACTAGTGCTGTTAACATCCACCCACTGTACATTGTCTTAGCTCAGAACACTAACAGAATATAACAGACTGGGGCTTGGGTTACAAACAACAGAAATTTACTTCTCATAGTTCTGAAAGAGGCTAAAAAGTCCCAAATCAGAGTGTCAGCATGTTCAGATCTTGGTAAAGGCCCTTTAAGGTTGCAGACTGCCCATTTCTCACCTGGTGGAAAAGTTTTCTGAAATTTCTTTTTAAGGGATTTGATCCCATTTAGCAGGCCCTACCCTCATGACCTAATTACGTCCCCCAAATCCCACACCTATACTCAGGGTAGGATTCAAATATATAGATTCGGATGGAGCACATTTAGCTGACAGTATACAATTTAACAATTGTAGTAAATTTAAAGTTATGCAACTACCATACCATACCATTTTCAGACATCCTCATCACCCCCTCAGAAAGTTCCCTCATACCTATTTACAGTTAATCCCACCTCTCACCTTAGGCAACAACTGTTCTGATTATCTCTACAAACTTGCCTTTTGAAAATTTAAATGTTATCATATAAAACAAAATATTGGGGCCAGGATTTAGCTCAGGAACATAGGCACCTGCCTGGCAAGCACGAGGTCATGAGTATGATTTCCAGTACCCACCCCACCAAATTTTTGAGCCTGGCTTCTTTATAGAAACATTTTAAAGCTTATTCATGTTGCAGCATAAATCAGAAGTTCATTCTTTTACTTACTAAATAGACTTCCATGTTACAGATGTACACGTGATGCTTATTCATTCACAGGTTGATGGTATTTGTACTGTTTTCAGGTTTGCACCATCATGAATAGTAATTTTGTAAGTATGCCTCTGAGCGTGTGTATTTTTTATTATGTGGAGTCTTAGCTGTAGCATTGCTGAGTCATATGGTAAATGTATGAAATTCTAAACACTGTCAAAATATTTTCCAAAGTGCTGATACCATTTTACATTTCCAGCAACAGTGCTCAAGGGTCAACATTTATCTGCATCCCTGCACATCGACTGTCTTTTTGCAAATGATTCCTCTTAAATTGCTGTCTTTTCATTTTCTTTCATCTTTTGCAAGGGAAGCTTTTATTTTCCTAAAGCTCAATTTGTAAATTTTTTTCATAGGTGGTCAAACTGTATCTACTATGCTTTATTCAACCCAGTGTCACAAAGACTTTACCCTATATTTCAGAAGTTTTATGGCTTTAATTTTCATACTTAGGTTTATGATTTATTTTTAGTTACTTTTTGTGCATGCAGTGAAGTAAGGGCCCACATTCTTTTTAGAGCCAAGTGGATATCATATTGTCCTGGTACCATCTGTTGAAAAACACTGCCGGACATGGTGGCACACACCTGTAATCCCAGCACTTGGGAGGCTGAGGCAAGAGGATTGTTGCAAGTTCGAGACCAGTCTGGACTACAAAGTGAGCCTAAGGCCAACCTAAACTGCATAGAGAGACCCTGTCTCAAAAAGACAAAAAAAAAGAAAAAAACTATCTTTTCCCCTTTGAATTGTCTTGGCACTGTCAAAAATCAAGTGGCTATAAATACAATTTCCTTTTGGAGTCTCAGTTCTGTTCTACTGCTACAAGCTCACCATTGTGACAATACCACAAGGTCTTAATTAGTGGCTTTATAACAAAGTTTTCAAATCAAGTAGTTTAAGCTAATTTTTTTAAATTTTCATTGGCTATTGTAGGCATCATGTATTTCTATATAAATTTTAACAGCAACTTACCATTTCCTACCAAAAAAAAAAAATCTGCTGGAGTTTGGTAAGGATTGTGTTGAATTTGTAGATCAATTTAGGAGAACAGTCATGTTAATAATACTGAGTCTTCCAGTCCATAATTATGATATGTATCCCTATATAGAGTTTCTCTAATTTTTATCAGCAGGGTTTTATATAACTTCAGCACCTTTTACTTGTTACCTTTTACTTGTTAAATGTATCCAAACTACTTTATTCTTTTTGATATGTTGTAAGTGGAAATATTTCCTTCTGATTTATAACAGCTTATTTATAGTGTACAGAAATAGAACACATCACTGCACACTGATCTTAGATCTTTAAAAATTTTTCAGTAGTATATGTTTATTAGTATATGTGCATAATGAATTTATTCATTGTGGGGTAGTACATACACACATCACATCTTGATTCTTTTTATTTATCTTCTCCTCCCTTCTCTCCTTTTTACCTCTTCCTATCACTAGATTCTCCTTATCATCAATTTTGTGACTCTGTCAAACTTGTTTATTGTTTCTGCTAGTGTGGTAGGTGTGTGTGCAGGTATGCATGCATGTTTCTTTGGGATTTCTACACAAAAGATCATATATAGTTTGTGAATATTGATAGTTTTATTTTTCCTTTCAATTCTAGGTGGCTTTATTTATTTTTCTTTTTAATTTCCCTGGCTAACCTATTTAGTACAATATTGAAGAAAAGTACTGAGCCCTCAAATTACATCGTTACTGGTCTTAGAGGGGAAAACCATCAGGATGGTCCCATTCTTTCTCCATTCAGGATGTTAGCTGTGAATACACCATTTTTCAGGTACAGGATCTTCCCAGTTATTCTTAGTTTATTTTCTAATCACAAAACAAGTATTAGCTTTTTGTGCAATGCTTTTTCTTCTTTACTGGCATTATCATGTCGCTTTTCCCCCCTTTATTGTTTCACTGTGCTGGATTACATTGATTGACTTCTGGATGTCTAGACATCATAGGATGGGACTCGGTCATGATGTAACCATTTTATATAGCTGAATTTAGTTTGCTAGTATTTTATTGAGAATTTCTGTATCCATACACATAAGAGATATGGGTCTATAGTTTTCTTGCAATGAATTTTTCTGGTTATGATGTAAAGGCAATACTGATCTCACAGAGCTAGGAAGTTCTCCCATTCTGTATTTTTCAAAGTTTGTGAAGGACTGGTCATCACCGTCTTTTTTTTTTTAAACAACCCTTTGAGATGTAAAAACAGAAAAAACAAAACAAAAAATTACTTAGCTGGCCACTGTAAAGGGGAGAATTTTATAATATTTTAATGGATATTTATGAATCTATCAACCTTTAAAGGACCTATTTCTGGTTTACCATAAAGTGCTAGAAAGTACTTTTAGAGTATAGCACTTGAGAGTTTACCGAGTTATGCCTACCACAACCGTATCTGTCTGTATCTCGTAAAGCTCCTCCTACAAAACTTCTGATTCTGTCAATGACTGGCCCCTCGGGAAGTGGCAGATACCCTTTTGTTAGCCCCAAACTCTGGGCCCGCTTTCTTAAACTTTTCTCCTCTTACAATTCCTGGGAACTTATCAGTAATTTAATGGATTAATGGATTTAATAGATTAATTAGTACTTTAATTAGATTCTTAAAAATAATTCGTTCAGCTTTTCTAGCTGCACTTACAAAAAAGTTGGCCTGAATTAACTATTTAAGTATCACTGATAAGTGGGCCATTGGTTCAGTTATAAAAACAATTCTAATTTCATCAACAATATTTTTTGCTTGAGGATATGTTTCAGAAGGATATAATTAACCAAATTTTAAAACAGCTCCTCTCTATATTATAAAAATTTATACATTCTTCTGACCCCAGATCACGCAGTACAAATTTCAAAATTATAAGTAATTTGATTATTTATCAACACTAGCCACAACTAAAGACTACTTTCACATTTTCATAACACATTTTCATTCTTCAAAATACCTGCACCTGTTTTTATAATTTCTTTTTAATAACTATATTAGATAAAAAATATAATATTCACTTTAAAAACTGATAAATGGAAGCTGGGGCTATAGCTTATTGGTAAGAATGTTTGCTTAGCATGTACAAGGCTGTAGGTTCAGTTCTCAGCACTGAAAAAAAACTTAAAAGATGGATAAAAGAACATTCAATTCTTCATTTATACATTTGAAAAAAACATAGTATGAAACTGCTCTTAATCTCAAATATATATTACTTGTGCAATCTCACCTGATTTTCCACTGTGGAGGTCTGGTTCACATGTTGAAATGTATTTTTGTATTTGATTTCCACAGCTTATAGAATAAAACAGACACACATACACATATGATAATGATTAGAAAATCTGCTTAACCTTTAAACAAAATCTCAATTGCTACACGTCTTAATATTCTAATCTCTCTATAAATTTAAAAAGCTTTAACTTAAAAAGCATCTGTGTGTCCTTGAAGCATAAAACATGTTTTCAAAAGTCAACATTCAGGCCCAGGGACATTACTCATCAGTACAGCACCTGCCTGGCAAGCACGAGGTCGTAAGTTGGATTCCCGGTACAAAAAAAAAGTCAACATTCAGATCTGAGGTAAACCCATTTTCCTATCCAATTAGAAATAACTGATGACAACATATGAACTATGTACTGTGAACAGGGACTAAAGTAATATATATTAAAATGATTGTCTATTACTGACATAATATGATGGGTAGAATAGTATTTCACCTCAGATAGAGATCATTTAATTAGAAAATAGAAATAAGAAAAAGGTTATTTCAAATAAATAATTATTAGAACAAAAAGAAAGAAGATATAATCTTAACTCATAATGCAGTTATAAGATAGATAATAGGTAATAGTTTATTAAAATAACCTGTATTTTGAAACAAAAATAATAAAGTTAGAAACTTACCTGTTACACAAATTGCTATCAGGATTTCTAAGGTGCTGATAAAATTCTGGTGTAGTGGGTACACTGCTCAGAGATCTGTGTAAAATAACACTTGGCTTAGTAAGAAAATCAGCAGTGTCAGGAAATTCAATGGGTGACCGATTAGTTAGAGAACCAGCAGGCACTGATCCATGGCTGGGAAAATTCACAGGACTCAGGCTGGGTAAAGCACCTTAAAAAATTAAAAGAAGAGATAGACAAATACATATCTATATGTATACACTCACTGTATATATTCTTTTTATAAAGAGCATTTTCCTTCTTTGAAAAAAGTATTTGCAATTAAATGATAAAATCAATTTCTACATGGAGTCTCAAGACATTTCAGAAACTGACAAAACCATTATATTTATGGTCACCAAAAATGACTGCTGAATAAAAATAATAATAGCACAAAATAGGTAAAGATTGAGAATATGACTAAAATGTACATACTGTATGTCATGAATTTTCCTAATTCATATTGGTCTTTATCTTCCACATTTTATAAAAGATATTGGCATGATTATCCACATAAGCAAAGTACTCTAATTTTTTTCAATTCAATAATTTTCAATTTTATTAAAGAGCTAAAGTTGCTAACAGCGCTGTTAAAATAAAAAATTATATACTAAGAGCTTGCTGATTCATTCACTCATCAAATATTTCAAAGTATGTTAAAAATTTTATATGTGTATATGTATGGATGTTGAGGACAGTGAAAAAAGTTTTTACTTCATTTTATTTTTGCAAGGATATGTTATTGAAGAATTCTATGCTGGTATTTTTATTCTTTTGACATTTTAAATATGCCGATGTATAATCTTTGGTTCCCATAGTTGCTGTTGAAAAGTCACTGCATTACTGTTCCTCGAAAAGTAACCTTTTCTGGTTGCTTTTGCAAATTTTCACTTTATAATCCATGGGTTTCACTGATGTATCTACGTATCATTTTCCGAGTGTTTAGCTTGTTTGGGTTCACATCTGTTGGCTGTTTTATTTTCTTGCAGCTTTAAAAAGCTTTCAGTGTTGTTTGGTTTCCTTTGCTGTTGCAATTCTATTCACATATATTAAACTTTTATATTCCATATGTATCTTATACTTGTTCTGTTAATTATTCATTATTTCCCTCTCTGTGCTTCAGTTTGGCTATCTTCTCTTGTCTCTTCAGGTTCACTGTTTTTGTTTTCTGTTTGTCCAATCTATACTTAAACCATTCAACATCTTTTTAATTTAATTAAATGTACTTCTCAGCTCCAAACTGTCCATCATTTCATTTTTATGTTATAGTTCTGTTCAAATTATCCATTCATTTTGCTCATTTTTGCCTTCTATTTTTTAAAGCATCACGGTTATAAGAGCTGTTAAATCCAACATAAATATGTATATAGATCTTCAAGGACTTACTTTTCTTGATTATCAATAGCATTTTTCAGCCTCTTTGCATTTTATATTTTATTGTATATGAGAATTTTATGACTGTATATCCTGTTATAGCTAATATGAAAAATCCATATTCTCTATTAAATGTTATATTTGTAAAATATCTTTCCATACAAAGTTAAGTGTTCCATAATCATTAATCCTATTGAATGACTTGCCAGAATATAGGCTGGATTTTTTCCACTCTAACATTAAGATTTTTTTCTCCACAAATACCAAACCCTTTTCCTTGAGATTTTTCCCTTGTTCTCAGTCTGTAAATATTTAAGTTAATAAAATAGTTTTATATTTTACCTCTGAATTCCTTGTGCCTAACAAAGTACCTAGAAAATACTTGATATTCACAATGCATTTGTTAGATGAATGAGTAGCCAACCCGAAGTGCCAATTCATTTTAACTTAAAATATATGAGATGGTATTCAAAATTAGATATAAATGTGAAATGAAAAGAATTTATACTGTCATGTATTTTGAAAGCACCATATTTAAATCAGAATGCTTTCTAAGCTAGGTGCAGCGACACATGCATGTGCTGAAGCCTGATGATCCAGTGCGGACAAAACAGAGAGCCCCTGTATCTTAAAAAAAATAAAAATAAAAAAATTGTAAATAATGTTTTCTTACCAGCTCTCCTCAGACCTACATGGTGAGTCAGTGATATAGAAGATGACCTTTGCTTTGGGACTGTCAGTAGATTTGAACTAAGTGGTCCATTTACATAGTATCCTTGACTAAAAAGGAAAGTAAACAGAAAAATTCAAATTACCTGACTATATTTCATATATAAGACAACATAAATTTTAACAGATAAATAGCTATGTTCCAGTCCTGCCATCTACTGTTTCAACTCTTGAAATTTTACAGCTCAATTAAACAAAGTATAGCATCTAACCAATGCTAACAAACAGGTGGATTCATTATCCATTGGAATTTACATTAATTCCAATTTTATTACATAGATAACTGGTTAAAGAGAAGTATTAACCCATGTAAGAGATCAATATCTATCCTGACTTTCAGAAGACAAGTTATTAAATCTTTGTTATCAGAAAAAATGATATTTACATTCAGAAAATTTTAGCTCCTGCATTTTTCCCATCTCACTGAGTTGCAGTTTCTGATGGCATGAATTTGTAGGATTAACACTGCTTTTTCCTAAGTAAATTCTCAACAGATTACAGAACACATTAGTAGTCCTGGTCTGTGTTAGGAACAGGGTTGAAAGAGTCTTGCTACTTCAACTCTAACAACTGTGATGAGTCTTGGGAATGTGTTTTTCCCTTCACCAGTAAGTAACTCTGCAGACCTTCCTCAGCGTACTCTATACTAGACTGGTGACTGTCCCGGTAATGGCCACCTCCATCAACTTAAAAACTGTCCCAGTACCCCATCCTAAATTGATTCTAATTTCTTTAAACTATCTCACTAATTCATATTCTTAAGGCTCCAGCATGTTTTCTACCCAATCTACTTAAATTTTAAGGAAGAGCGTGTTGATTTGTTTTTAAAAGTCAATTTCATGATCATACCTATCATTACTACTGATGCTGTCATATACCTAAAACACTTCATTCCTTTCTGCTCTTAAAACTATTTCAAATTTTATTCACAGGGGAAAAAAAGTAAGGTGTGTGCTTTAAGTTTTCTTAAAAGGCTCTGGAGATTTTACCTTGAAATGCTGAATTCTTGATGAGGCCTTTTGCCATTACTGCGTTCCCACTTTGAAGACTGCTCAACAGGTGACAATCCTGAAGTTCCTGAGCTCCTTCGTAACTGTGCAGTTGGTAAACTACTCCTACTACTTAATCCCTGTTGAATAATTTAACAGAGGTTAAAACTGTCAACTTTTAATGTAATGCACATGTAATAATAATGATGGCACATAAAAAATCAATATGAAGTGTATTTTAACATGTATAAGAGAAACAAAGTTTCGTTTTGAAAATGTATTCATTTACTCCCAATTTTACTTTCCGTACTGTTGTTCTACTTACCTTTGGCCTAGTAAATAATGATTTCTGAACTCCTTACAATTTAAACTAGGGCGTTTTTTTGTTTGTTTGTTTTTCCATTTTACTCCTAGTTTCAAGAGAAAGAAACACTTGAAAATTTAAAAAGTGGCCCTGAAAATCAACTTCAGAGGAGAAGCATAGGATCAGAGATGACCAGCCCTATATTCTAATATTTTTTAAACATTTTTAGTACAGTGCTATCTAATGACCCAGTGCTTAACCTAGAGAAACTATACCCTCTAAATTAATGATTAAACTAAATATAATACATATTAAACATTAATATTTTATACTGATTTTTAAAATATTCCAGATTAATCCAAAATCCAAGTAAAAGAAATAGTCCATTTTGACCAATGTGAATAGGTGTTTTGCTAAAATTTATATAACAGTTTTTGTTTCTTATGAATTTCCCCTATTAGGAGAAACTCCAACAATCTCAGAGAGAAGTATATTATATTTCACTTGTCCCAAGGATATTAATTTTGTAAGGTCCATGGTTAGTTGAACTTACAGTGAAAAGGTCGTTGCTAACTAAAATTTAGGTTCATATTCTCTCTGTGTTCTTAACACACATATAAGATATTTGTATTGTCGATTCTTAACATTATTTTGTTGACTAATATTTTTCATAAATGCTGTGGTTCTTTTCTGAGGTAACATAAGGCTTTTTATATGCTTTTCCAAAAGCCCAGACATTTATATATGGAATTCTAATGAGTTTAAGAAACAAAAAGAATAAGAGTTACCTCCTGGTTCTTATATGGCTTATCATATCAGTAGATTCCAGCACCCGAAGTAAGCCTGATTAACTACAATGCTCAGGAAATGAGGTGCTCAGACATCCTGTTTAATCACTATTACACTTACCATATTTGTAGTAACAACCATAACAGTGCTATCAATATGATTTTTATGGTTCAGATTTCTAAGAATTACTATTTTTAGCTACTGTCATAAGTAACAAATGTGAATGGAAAAATGCAAAAGAACCACAATGTATCAGGTGAAAGCTAGCTCAAGAATATATTGGATACTTTATTATTATTTTTATTTTTTGGTACCGGGGATTGAATTCACAACCTTGGGCTTATCAGGCAAGCACTTGAGCCACTGTGCTAAATCCCCAGCCCTTTTGGTTACTTTATTGATTTATCGCTATTCCATGAATTTTGGATGCATGTGATTAACTTTTTTTCTGGTGGAGCACTAAAAAAAATTTCCTAAGTGCCACTTTCAAACTAATGCAGGCAGTGTTACATGAGCTATTTTAAAATAAAAGCATCACATAATGACCTAAAATCCAGACTGTCATCAATAAATTTTAAATCATTTGGCCCTAATTGGGCTTTGTTAATTTTTCAACATTTCTAAACCCTCATACTAAGATCTGACAGACTGAACCTGATCAAAATCTTCCAAAATCTCTATTAACCTTATTCTAAATTCTGTATACATTATTACAATTAACAAAATCAACTGAATTGAATTTCATCACCTCTTGATTACAGTTTCCTCAGTTGTAGAATAAATTAGTTGAACTAAAATAATCTCTAAATGTTTCTAATTTTAATATTTATGATTTTAGCTACTGGTGATGCTATCAATAATAATTCAAAAGCCTAAACAAAACTGTATAGTAATAAAGAGAAATTAATACCACATCTAATGGTGGAAAATCAGTCTCTACTGATCTATAGCAAACCCTTGCTATACAAAGAGTTTGGAGGAACAGGGTTCAAAGAATATGGATCATTTTTAAATAATGTCATATATTTCATAATATGAATACTATCATGATAATTTCTTCAACAGAAACAATTTCTAGATTTTAAAGAATAAAATTAATGATATCATCTACCTTTTTTTGTGTAAGCCTGGAATTTGCTTGGTGTGCATTTCTTAATAATAATAATAATAATAATAATAATAATAATAGCTGTGTTCAAGTTGTAACTGCTAATCACAGCAGTGTTATTTAAAATAAAAACTGAATACTCATCCAGAATTGTGTTTAACTACCCAGAAAATCCCAAACAGCTAAATATAACATAACAGAAGTTGATCTTTGAAAAGAAAATTGTATGCTACATAATATTTAAATAGGCAGTTGTAATCTGAAAATATCAATAAGGCTGGATGATTGCTGTATTTTAACCTTGTGAACTTTTCGATCTGCTCTCTCCGCTGGATCTTCTATTTCAGAGCAGGGATAAAATCCAGGAAACGGAGTGAGAGGATTAATCTTTGGCCTACAGGAACCAGAGAAAGCACCCATCAAGCTGCTGATGCTCCGTAGGGAAGAAATGACTTGTGGGGGAAGGCTGGGGTCCACCAGAAGATCTGACACCATATTGCGAGCTTCATTTAGTACTGAAAGATCAACTCCGTTTCCAGCCCCAGAATTCTAGAAAAGTAAAAATATTAAAATTATGTATTTGTCACACAAAAAAGACAACATTAAGCTCTTCTTTAAATCAAGGTATATGTCATAAATACATAAGTAATTTAATTCTACTAATATAAATTTCCATTCATTTGGACAGGCATATCAAATGGAATAATTCTACTTTTAAAATTTTGATATATACTGTAATACTGTAAATACTATAATCTCCTTTATATTAGCTTAATTCATAGCTAATAGTATTCACCACTGACTTACTGATTTCACAATTACTATAGAATTATAATCATATTTAAGGTCTATAATTTGTATATTTCATTAATTTATTGACTATTTCCTTTCCATTATGTCAAAATTTCTTTCAAATACATGAATCATCTCTTTCATTTACCTTACAAGGGTCTGTGGCAAAACCTCTTCAGTTTGAAATCTACATGTTAACCCTAACTCTGTGACCTGAACAACTTGTACTAACACCTGAACATTTCAGTTTTTTCAATGTACAGTGGCGATAATTGTCTTATCAACCCTTCTTTAAGGGTTGATAAGAGAATTAAATCTGATAAGGTGGTGTGTAGTGAATATATTTAATGTGCAATAAATAGTATTACCATCAGTATTAGGAAAATGTACAGAAAAATGGTATTATAGTTCAAAAGAGACAGAGATAGGTTTGATATAAATGATTTGGAAAAACTTTTTGGAGTGATGGTGTTTGAGCTGGGCCCTAAAAATGTGGCAGGATGATATTTACGAATATTAGGGGGGAAAATTTTTTTACAATAAAACTAAAGGAAAATGACCACGAAAATTTATTCCACAAAAGGCAAAGAGCAAATAAACGTACCAAATGATAAAATAGAGATGTACAGGAAATATGACATTTTTTAACTACAGGCTGTATAAAAGAGATGAAAAATAAGGTTGAAAAGGCACCAAATGTTTGAGAACACTGGGTTCCACACAGTTTTTTGTTAATAGTGGCTTACAACAGGACTAAAAGAAAAAATAAAGCAAGGAAAGAAAACAGAAAGTAATGAAAGATGATGAAATTTGGACAAGATAAAAGGGAAATGCCTCACTCAGAAGGCTGTGTGTGTGTGTGTGTGTGTGTGTGTGTGTGTGTGTGTGTGTATTTTTTTCCCCAGAAGGCAACATTTATATCAAGACCTGACAGGTGTGGGAGACAAGCATTCTAGTAGGCAAAGAAACTTGGCAGGTCCAAAAATCTAGAAGCAGAAGATTATTTGACTTGTCTGAGGACTAACATTGAGGCCAGCGCATCTACAACAGAGTAAACAAAGAAGAAAGTAGACACTCAGTAAGAGGAATGAGAAGGGAATCAGACCATGTCAGTTCTTTTACATCCATGACAAGGACTTCAGCTTTTATTCTTGGGGAGACAGGAGAGTAGTGAGGAAGACATGGTACAGCTTATACTAGATCAAATGAAATATTCAAATTATTTACTATAATTTAAAAAGTTGAACTTAAATGCCTATTTCTCATTGGCTTATATTTGGCAAAATCCTGATTTTTGTACATAAAGCTAAGAATGGATTGTACATTTTAAATGGTTATTGAAAAAGAGTCAAAGGGGAGTTGGGGGACAAAAGGGAAAGGAAAAAGAGAAGCTGCAGTGGTGGCGGTGGCCACACTTCACATGAAAAATGCTAAAATATGAACTCTCTGATCCTTCATTTATAAAAAATGTTGACTTGTCTTATACTACATTCCAAAGGCACTAGCACATACTATTATTGAAATTAATATCAGTATACATTTTTATTCAGTGCCACTATGCTTTTCATCAGCCCTCTGAGGGAACTGGTATTATTCTCAGTATAGGTAAGAAATAGATTTAGAGTGACTTAAGAAGCTTACCTACTTTTCCCCTCAATCTATTTCCTTGTTTTTACAGTCTTCTACTTACCTATCACCTCTCCTTTTCCCTCCAAGAAACTTTTTTTTTAATAGAGTCCACCTACTAGAGAAAATATGTAGTTATCTGACTTTCTGAGTTTGGCTTGTTTCAATTAACTTAACAGTCTCTAGTTCCATACATTTTCTTGCAAATGTCACAATTCCACCATACAGGTGAATAATACAACATTATATAATATAATATTATTATAATACATTATTATATTATATTCAATTCTACATTTTCTTTTACTCATTGTCAGGCACCTAAGCTGTTTCCCATAGCTTAGCTCTTTGAACTATGCCACAATAAACATGGCATGCAAATACCACTACAGTATGATGTCTTTAATATACCAGAGAGTGGGACAGCTGGATCGAATGGTATCTACATTTTTAGATTTTGAGGAAGCTCTACAATGTAGTTTTAATTTTCATTTTCCTAATGACTAAAGATGTTAAACATTTTTTATATACTTATTGGCCATCTGTACTTCTTAAACAAGAGATGAGGGCTAGATACAGAGACATGCAACTATGGTTCACATTACGTGGGAGGCTGGGGAAGGAGGATCATTTGAGTCCAGGTATTAGAGGCCAACCTGGGCAAGTTAAGGGAACCCAGTTTTCATTAAACACACACACACACACACACACACACACACACACAATTGCTAAACAAAATTAAAAGCACTGATAAACTGGCATTATATTAAAATACTATATACTTATATATGAAAATGTACATTATAAATATATAAGACAAATCAAATATATTTATTATATATTAAGTTATATAATATATATTTTCATCAAAATGTACCATAAGAAATGATACACTAGGACTTTTTTTCAAAAATAAATCAGTTATATAACACACATATATGTGTATAATATAGATATGTATATATTTTCATTTCAAGAATATAAAAAGGATTCCTACTGTTAAGTAAAAGATAATTTAAAAAATTAACTAGAAAATATTTAGGTAGAAAATTAACATATGAAAAGGCCTTTGCTTAAACCAAGAGGTGTCATCAGTTAAGTACAAATATTTAAGGTACAAACATGACAGTCACACAGTTACCAAAATTATGAAAAAGAGATACCACCAAGTATTGGTGAGGATGTGGGACAACTGGAACTCTCACACTGTTGACAGCTGAATAAAAATTAATACAAACTCTGGAGAATTTATTTGGCACTACTAAGAGTGAACATTTTTAAGAATAGGCTGATAATTCATCCCAAGATAATATAACTGACAAATGATATCATTACAATAGCATTACTTTCAATAACCAAAACAGTGACTATCTACTTATACAATGGATGAATTATGATATACTTATTCAATGGAAACTAAATAGAGTATGATTTGATTACTGCTACATTTAGTAATATTAATCTCACAGATAAATTTTGAAAAGAACTAAAAATACAACATTTGTTTTCATTTATATAAAACTTTTAAAACTCAGTTATAATGGTATAAATCAGGATTCACATAATGCTTGAGGAAAGTTAATGACAAAGGAAAGTAGATGAGGGCTTTCCAGGTACTCAATTCCTCATCCAAATGATGGTTACATGTGAGTATTCAGTCTGCATTTTTATAGATGAACGTTAAACTTCACAGATCATTTAAAAAGAGAAAAAACAGCAAAAAATAAGTAAAAATGAAAGGCCGAGGTGCTCAATATCATACGCCAGTCTGTCTACCAAGTGCATGGCCTTGGCCATTACTACTTACTGACTTCTAGATTTTTATCAGTAATTTGGACACTTTTTTATTGGAAGCTGAGGGTCTTTGTGTGTATGAATAATGATGACCCACTATGCAGTAGGCCAATAAACCACCCTTCCCCCTTTTAGGTCAGGTGTAGCCAGCTCCTTGATTTTATCTGACTGCAATGGTTTATAGTCTCTTGTTCATCAACGTCTACAAAATATTGTTATGGACCATCGTGGCTACTACATTCACTGTTCAAAAATAAATACCAGCCATTCAAAGGAGTGTTCATTTTTCAAAAACTGGTGTTGGAACAACTATTAAAGTAATAATAAACATGTATAACATTCTTATGGCAAATAATTTAATATTTATTATTTATCATTGGGAAAAACACAAGGTTTCAAAATAGCAGATGAAATATAACAATTTTTTGGAATATAATATATATTTGTATCAGGTAGATCTATAAAGATGTATATCAAAATTAGCAAAGTTAAAAGAACATAATTAATAGGGTAATGTTAATAGGTTAATGTTTTCAAGTAATTTTTTCTCCATATTTCTGTTTTCAATTCATCTGATATGAACATAGTTAAAACTTAAAGTATATATTATTTCACTTGTAAACCTCAAAAAATCAGCAAAACTAATCAGTAGAAGTCAGCAGAGGAATTATCTTTGGAGATACAGGTAATGCCTGGAATCTCCGGGACATTGGTAATGTTCTATTTCTTCACAAAGATACCAGTTATATGAGATGTTTAGAAAGTGAAAATTCACTCAGCTATATAGTATGTATGTCTCTGCATGTGTGTCATAACTGAAAATGCATGTGTTCTTGCTTCCCTAATAAAAATATTCTGCCAATTGCTCTGCTGTCTCAAATGTGGTCTTAAATCTGCTCATCTTCTTCTGGAGAAGAGCATTCTATATCAGAGAAGAGAAATATTTTCATCTTTAACATAAAAATACTAGTTTATCTGAGCCCAGATTATATTAACAACATTTTAAATGACTATTTATGTAAGTTGGCTTGTTTTCTTTTTCCTTGACATTTAAACTGTATTTTTTTTAAAAAACTCTACCTCAATGAAGGTTCTAGTTAACTTAGTTCTAGTACTTAGTTCTGTTAAAGAAAACTTTATGACACAGAAATCTTGCAAATGTAACTTTAAGGTCAAGTTTCACTATAGGTATTAGTTATTAACGATATTTTATTTACCTGGTAATGAGGCTTATACCACTGCTTTAAGTCCCAATCCCAAAGAATCATCTAGAAAAAAAATCCATTTGGTTAAAATAAATAAATGAGTCAAATGAATGAATGAATGTAAAGACAAACGGCAGTTTTTCATTTATAGATACCCCAAATAGCACTTTACTTTATGATAGAGCCAGGGAAGTCATAATAAAAATAATCTTTAGACACAATATTTTAGTACTTTATATAAATTATAATTGAGAAAGCAAAATAATAAGTAATCAGATAAAGTCACTAAAAAGCTATAACTTTCAATATTTATTACCATGAAAGTAAAATCCAAAATCATATCTAATCATTAAAAATACAAGAAAAATTAAAAATCAACAACCCCCCCCTTCAAAAGGCTCATTATTCATTATTTCAAAATCAGTATAGACCCTGGCGCATCGGGACCTGCACCGTACCGTTGACTCGGGGTGCCGGGAGAACCCCCTCTCTGGGGGGTGGATGTGAGGCTTGAGCTGAGAATCAAACATCTCATGTCGTCCTGTCCCCAGTCCCATGTCCTCCCCCTTAGCAAGTGGGAGCCAGTGAACTACACATCTTGTGAAAAGATTGATATGTTATTTAGTATGAGCTCCCCATGTGCAAACATATGGACAACCGTTTGGAAGAGAACGTGAGACAAATGACGGATAGTAAAGATCTAGGGTTGTCTAGCTTTGAGATTTATGCTTTCTTATGTCCCGTTCTGTTCTGTTTTGTTGTGTTTAATTTTACCCCCCTTAAAATAAAATTTAAAAATATATGTATATATAAAGAGGGGGGAAAAGAAAGTGCTCTAAAGCATATAACTGCATGTATGTTTAAGTGTGTAAGATAGATGACCACATTACTGTTTTTGTTATGCTTTAATTTTGTAACTTGAACAACTATTTACAGTATGTAACTTATAAAGTGGCAGATTTCTTAGTGTTTTTGTTTTGTTGTTGTTCTTTTATTTTTTGCCTTTGGAATTCTGTATTGTTGCTACCCTTTTACTGTTTTGTTTGGTTGTTTTCTTTGTTTTTTTCTCTATAAAATAAAATAAAATAAAATAAAATAAAATAAAATAAAAATCAGTATAAATGAGTGGAGCTATTTCTTTACCTGTAAGACACTTCTGTGAAACATACCATAAAAACTGTGATCACTGAAGCTAGATTATTTATAAAGGAAAGGATTTATGAAAAGCAACATATACACCACGTACTATGCAGATAATTAGTGATTGTATACCTGGTTATCTGCTTTCTAGGCTCTCAGTGGTAATATCTTAGACCCAGATTAGCTCTGTCTTGCCTTCTCTGGAAGCTTTCAGGCTGCCTCCATATCCAATATAAATAGTCACTAGGTTCAATGAGATATTAACTTTAATAAGCTACAATTACCCCTTAGCATTAATCATAAATTTCAAGTTTATTCACTTAAATAAGTCTCTTCCTTTTTGCCTCAATAATTAGTTGTTATTGCTATTTTCTAGCTTTCAATCCTAGCCTTGAATATAGGCCAACTTAATTTGTAATATAATTTCTATATACTGTACTACCTGTGTTGTTTCTTGTCCTTGGTGTTATGTCTTTTGGTTGCAAAAACCTTAAAATGTTACCTACTTTGTCATTTGTCTGGTGTTTTATCAGGAACTGGCAAAACTGTTTCTATAAAGGAACGAAGTATTTTATAAGCCACCTAAGGTCTTTATGGCATGTTGTTTTATTTTTCTCTTACAATTCTTTTAAACATGTAAAAAATATTCTTCATACAACGGTCATTCAAAAACAGATTGTTGGCAAGATCTTGTCATCTTGTCAGTAGGCTCTAATTTGCTAAGTCCTATTTTACACTCACCATTCATCATTCAAAAACGTGTCATTTATTATCACCAGCTTCTGGTCGACATCCTTACAGAAAATAATCTCTTTCTTGCCAATGAAAAGAAATCTATTCCCCATCTCCCTGCCACTACAGCCATGACCAGTATTAATTATAGCTGAATCAGCTATACAGACACTATCTATCCTGGAACCAAGGCCAACACAGTCTATCCAAACAACACCCTAGGATACACATACATGAGAAAATGCTTTATTAAGTAAAATCAGCAGAAGCACTTCACCTACTATATAGGCAAACAGCAACATGGGGACACAAAAAACACTGAAAAGCAAGTAATATGATGCCTCCATAGGAACACTAAGATTTCCAGTAACAGATTCCAGAGAAAAAGAAATTGTTCCCAAAATAAGTATGTAGGAATAAAGTTAACGAAAGAAGCAAATGATGTCTGTCATAAAAAATATAAAACAGTGAAGAGAATACAAAGATGGAAGCATGTCCCATATTCACAGATTGGAAGAATTACTACTAATAAATGTCCACATTGGATCCAATGACATCACCACCCAAATACCAAACAGAAACAGAAAACCACAGTCCTAAAATTTGTACAGAATCAAAAAAGACCCCAAATGGCTAAAGATATCTTAAAAACCAAACAACAGCTGAAATCATCAAAATATGTGACTGTGAAGCTATATTAAACTGGTACTAAAACCAAGACATATACCAATGGGGCAAAATGGTGAACTAACTCAGACATAAATCCATGCATCTGAAGGCAAAAACATACTGGAGAAAGGGCAGTTTCATTAATACATAATGCTGGGAAAACTGAATATCCATATGCAGAAGAATGAAACCAGACCGATTATCTTTCATAATATACAAATTCAACTCAAATGGAGCAAAGACTTAAATAATACCTGAAATAAAGAAACCACTAAAAGAAAATGCAGAAATACCTATATACTGGTAAAAGCAATAATTTTTTTAAAATCCCAAAAGCACAAGTAACAAAATCATCATGTATAGACAAATAGAATTACATCAAATTTAAAAGCTTACATACCAAAAGTAACTATATTAAAGAGACAACCTGCAGAATGAGAGAAAATATTTGCCAGCTATTCCTCTGACAGAGGATTAATACTCATAATACACAAAGAACTCAAACTACAACAAGAAAAAAAATAACATGAGTTTCAAAGGGGCAAATGATCTGAGTAGACATTTCCCCCAAAAAATATACAAATGACCAATGTGTATGAAAAAATGTTCATCATGTTTTATGATCAGAGGAATGCAAAGAAACACAATGTGATATTCTCTTACCCCACTTAAAACGGCTACTAGAAAAAAGCAAAACAATAACAAATGCCTACAAGGGTGAAGAGAAAGGGAAATTCTTATACTATTGGTGGAAATAGAAAAGATCCTTCTCAAAAAACAAAAAATAGAACTACTAGTACTACTACTTTTTACTGGCTATATAAAGGAAATGGAATTAGCCTACAGAACAGATATTTGTAAAAAACATGGTACATATACACAAAGGAACACTATTCCACCACAAAAAAAGGATAATATCCTGTCATTAGCAGTGACATGAATTAAACTAACGGACATTATGTTAAGTGAAACCAGCCAAGTAATGAAAGACAAATACCATATATTCTCACTGACATGTGGAGAGTAAGAGTCAATTTGACAGAAGTGAAGAGTAGTGTTCACTAGAGACTAGGAAGGGTCACAGACACCAAAATAAAGATACGTAAGAAGTAATTTCTAATGTTCTACAGAACAGTAGGGTGACTACAGTTTAAAAGAGTTTGCCATATATTCTATAAGAACTTGCTGGGGTGGAGATGTAGCTCAGTGGTCAAGCACTTGTCTAACATTTGCAAATCAGTCACATCAAACCCTAGTCACATACACACACATGAAATAGAAGAGAACAATTCAAAGCTTAACACAAAGATAAATGTTTAAGAGAAATGTTGACCATCCTGATTTGATCAATTACACATTGTATACATGTATCAAGTTATCACAGTGAGCCCCATCAATATGTATAATTATTATGTATATGTAGTAAACATTTTTAAATAAATGTGCAGAAAATGTTATAGCAAATTGGCATTGGTGGAACATTTTCATTTTGACCCTCTGTTACAATATAGCACCAGAAGACACTCAAGGGTTCACATCTCTGCCCAATATGAGGTACTAAACAGCTAGATGCCAACGAAATATGTATCAACAGCAAAATGGAAAATTTTTATATGTTCGTACAATGGAATCCAGCCCTGAAAACAAAGTGAAGTGTTATATACAGAAAATGAAGTGAAGTGTTACATAAAGCAGCTAAATTAGTGCAAAAAGTTGCTGGGGAAAAGATCACTATCACTTTCAACATTAACAATAGCAACATTAGATATTAAGGAGGACCCCTCGCAGGGGCAGAAGGGTGAAAACAGAACCCTAAACTGACATCAACTCCCAATTTTGTGGTAGAAGCTACAAAGAGTGCTGCCAAGTCCTTGTCCTAAACTGTCATTATTCAGATGAAAAGGATGGAAAAGGTTCTCAGATATCTTCTCTCTCAAGGAAGTTAGCTTTCAGACCACAGGCGAGTCTGAATAGAAAGATACTAATTATACAGTTAACACAGATCCTCTGAACCTGGCCTTTATGGCCATCTAATGGATTTCCTTGCTGACCAAGGAGTGGACAACACCTTTGCAGATGAGCAGGTAAAGCTCAGTATAGCCCTAGAACATCAGGAGTACATTACTCTTCTTGAGGACCTCAAAAGTCTTACTAGGGGCCAACAGAGTCGTCAGAGACATTGAAGGCCTTAATTTTATTGCAAACTTTGGCCAGAGAATAAAACATACCCTGATATCAGACACATACATGTTCTTTGCAATGGTTATCATCCTAACATCTTGGGGGGAAATAGCAAATTTAAATTATTAATGTTGCATTCAAGCATTTTATTTCTAGGTTTCTGTATAACATAATAATAAACATTAAAATTGTTTTATCACCTCCAAAAAAATGTTGAATGAAAAAAAATCAAGCTTCAGAAAAACAGTGTAATTTCATTTATATGACCAAAATATATAACATTGATATATCCTCCGGTGAGATAGATAAATAGATAGATAGACAGACAGACAGATAGATGGAGATAGATAGATAGATAGATAGATAGATAGATAGATAGATAGATATGGAAAGCTATAAAGAAATTCAGAATACTTCTTATCTTCAAAGGAGAAAAGAAACTAACTGGATCTAGGAGAAGCAAAGAAGGAACTTCAATATTAATAGTAATATTCCAAGTTAAAGATTGGTGTTTGTTTCTATACTTTATGCATATTTTATAAAATTCAGGTTTGGCTAAAAGATTAAGAAGAATTTAGGGAAGTAAAGAAGTAGAGACAGTGACTGAGAAACAAGTATTGTGAGAAGTGTGCTGTAAATAAGAGTAACGGTAGGTAAAAAAATTTTTTTTAATATGGCATGTTTGTACTTGACAGGCTGGTGGGAAAACCAGTGGCAGTGTATAGACTGAGATATTCAAAGGGGTGAAATCTTTAATGAAAATATTGTTCAACATCTTCGTAATATTTAATTACATGTATATATATTGTTATGGTTGGTGCCTAACTGTCCCCCCACCCAAAGCCTCATGCACTTTTAGATGGAGCTTTTTCAGAAGCAGATGAATCTAGAGTTTGTGATTGATTCATGGTTCAATGCTAGGATTAAGATGCTGGATTAGGGTGGGTGACTGCTATATCAGTCCACTGACTGGATTGGCACCACTCTAATCCCATGAGTCTGGATAAAATAAAAGGGACAAAAAGAGGCCTGCCCTTCCTTCCATTGTTTGTTGCCTCTGCTATCTTTCTCTGCCATGAACTGCTGCCCCTCTACCATGTGCCACCCTGCCTTGGAGCCAGCTGATTATGGACTGAAACCTCCCAAACTGTAGCTAAATAAACCTTTCCTCTCTTTAATTTGGGCATCAGGTATTATGTTTTAGCAATGAGAAAAGTAAGACATACGTACTACATTGTATATACATATATTTATAATATTAGGTAAAAATTATACTATAATTAACCATTATCAATTATGATCCTGAAATCATTAGTTATTCCTCAGTAATCTGGAATATTTAGAGGGATAAAAAGATACAATTTAGTTTACATATATTTCATAATTGTAAAATGCAGGATTAATTCTAGGTACTATAAATACAAATATCTCATTATTATCCTCTTAATAATCATTATATCCTTAAGAGTTAGGCAAGTACCCAAAGTCTGCTTATCATGTAATATGACAAATCATCTTAACTAAAGAATTTGTCACTTGAATATCATTTTAATAGCTATTAAATCTGCATATATTTCATTATGTTACATTATATACTAAGTCAAAAATATAAAACTGCATAAAATTGCCTTTCTGAATCTTGATATATTTATAAAAATAATGACTTAACTCAGGACAAGCATTAAGTCTAAATCAAGATCAGGACTGTAATGTCAACAATATAAATTTATGGATGTGACAGTATCACACAAAAACATAAAAACAAAAAGTGTTACTAAGAACAAACAACAGCGATCATCTAAAATGTGATTTTTTTTCAGACTAGCAATTCACTCACTCACTCTATATTCTTTTGCATGTTGTCTTTGAAATTTTATCAAATAATGACTTGAAGCCATGGAAACCTTTTAAATGAAACAAGACCTCTTCGGTAAACAGAAATTTTCTAAAAGAAATTTGCTTTCTTACATGAAACTGAAGCTTTATGTTCCTAAAAGAAAAGTAACACAAATAAAGTATCATTCAGATTCTGTGCTCCTCACAGCAAAAGCACATAAAAAATATTGCTGAGTTATAAAACAGAATTACAGATGATTACCTTTATGTTGAAAGAGAACAAATCAAACGATTTTCAAAACATATTTACCACATGACACCTTGGGACACTATATAACGGAAAAGACATACAGTGTAGACCAGTGATTGCTGTTACATTTTTATTTTACTTCTAGACAAATGCAGTCATGTGTAAAGTCCAAATAAGCTTTTGGTATATGTACGATACAATGAGGAAGCAGAGCAGATGATTTTTATGTTTTTAGCTGAAAGATCCATACTGTAAAACATGACTTTGTCCTACTTAATGATTATTCTGTGAATTCTAATATAGCCTAATAGTGACGGTGAACCTTTCAGAGCTTGCAGTGGTAAAAGCAGTCTGCTGTGGCACACGTGCCGTAGGTCCACAACCACTGGCCAGGAGCTGTGCGCTGGAACCGACTCTAGGAGAGAATCAGTTATCTAAATAACAAGAGCTGTGCTAAGCCATGAGAGTACTCACTAGCTGCAAATCTACACACTGGAAAGAAACAGCATAAATTGCGCTCAATTTTTGGCCACAAATACACATCACTTCAGCATACTGTAGGAAAAAGTGCAACAAATATAAAAATATTAAAAACAAAACACAAACAACAATTACAATAGGTGTTTTTTTTTTCAACAAGCCTGATAAGGCTGTCAACCTCACTACCAACACAGACGAGCAGAAATGTTCCAGGGAGAAGTCAATTCCAAGATCCATGTTAATTAGAGCATGCAGGATCACTAACCAATAAGCAATTGCCTAATAGCGTCACAACTCATAATTTAGTTAGACTTTTTTGTAATTAAAGAGAAACAGAGACGGTAATACAACTGGATATAAAATGATCCTATGATACGCAACCTATTACTCTTCACTGAGCTGAACAGAGATACCTCTGTTATTGCGAACAACATATGCTGATACAATTTTTTTTCCAATTTTTAAAACTGTGGTGGTTTCTGTACTCTTAACTAACATTGGTGGGTGGCTACCCTGCATACTGAATGCACAGTGAGTGGTAAATGTATATTAAAATTACTTTTTAACATACTGGCCTAAGGCACTCATTTCCCAATATCATAATATATACTTCTTATAACATCTTACTTCCTAGTAGATAGTAAATGCACAGTGTACACACTGCTTCCAAGTCAGCAAAATTGCAGGCATCTAAAGTTCAACCGTAAATCCAAATCATGTACCATAAGTAATTTAAATATGTGTAAATAAAACTAAATTTTAAACTCAGTAAGAAAAAACAACATGACTATGGTATGTTTTTAAAATATGATTATATTCTATTGTAAGACATCATGTAATGAAAATATGAAATGTAAGCCTGCTGATTTAAGAGCTCTCATTATTACATTTATCTACTTCTTTCTAAACTTAAATATAACACAGTATCACAAATCATTGTATCTTTTCACACATTATGGTTATGTTTAAAACTAATTTTAAGAACCATACTGTTTTCTCTAAGTAACATATTTAGTGTATAATATTAAAACAATTTTTAGTTGATCTGATAAAATTACACCCAAGCCTGTGCACTAATTTAAATTCATCTTTTCTTTGTGGTTTAAAGTTGAATCCTGATAAAAGTCTCTGTTTGAATATGTTTATAAGTCTAACATGTTTTATGGAGCGCTGCAAAACCACGAAAACCACAGCGAATCATCAGCAGTACAACCAGGAGATTTTATCAGCTTCAATTACGTCAATGAGGTTTTATTTCATTGTTCTCTTTGCAGTCAAAAAGAAAAACATATATGAGCCCTCAAATCAAATGCACAGAACTGTTATATTTATGTAAAATTTAAAGGAACACTCACTATGGTATAGTGCTGAGTTAACTGTTACAAACTCCTATATTCTATTTCTTGATGAAATTTTACTTGAAGTTTCTGCATAAACCTATGCTAATAAAATTAACTGAATTTAGATGACTCAGATGAAACACATCAATTAAAATATGACAAAATGAAAAAAATGAGGAAAGTTTTGTCTATGTGCCACTGCTTTTCCAAAACCAGAAAATGAGTCATCTTAGACAACACATTTGAAGAGTTGTGTGGTATAAATCGGTTTCGATACGTTAGCAAGCATGCATACATATACATTTACATATATGTGTGTGTGTGTGTATATATATATATTCATATACCCATATTCCCACAGAATACAGCTGGCCTGATCATGAATAGGGGCATAGGTCAAACTTGTGAAAGATGTTCTTATCCTCAATAGTAATTTTCTCATCTGAATTGAAATTTAGATCAATCGCACAACTTTGTTAAACATATTTTTAACAGACCTAATTTTAGAGCTTATATCTGACTAGATCAAAGTAATTCAAATTGTGGAATTTTGGATATCATGGATATGCTCCAAGTAGAAATTTTAAGAGACAATGCCATTAGAATTATGTGGATTATAACTGATTTTAACAAGGCATTATAACCTGTTGTTAAGGTTTAGATCATGAGGCAAAAGCCTCACATCTTTTCTTTGGACAGGGATTGCATCTTGGGGGCAGTACACTGAAAGTGCTCAACGCGTGGTTAGGATGTGGGGCCTGGTTGGAGGCAGGTCACTGGGAGGCATAAACTGTAAGAGCATATCTCCTTTTCCAACGCCCCTTGGCTCTTTGCTGCCTGGTGGTGATGATGTACGCAGCCTTCCACCATGGTGTTTCTGTGTTTGAGTCTACAACCATAGAATGAAACTTCTGAAACCATGAATCAAAATAAACCTCTCCTTTAACACGTTCCCACTGGCTTAAACCACAGATGGTACAAGTATGACTGTCCTACTGTATGGCTTGTATCACACATTGGGACTGTCTCATGCTGCCCAATGGGACAGTTATATATGTACCACCAGTGGTTCAGAGACACTAAGAAGTGAGACAAATTATGGTGCCATCACGAATATGCTCAATTATGGGTATCAAGGCTTTTGTTCCAGTGATGAGAATGTGATTAAGATACTTGCTCACCGTGTTTCTTAAGACCATACTTATATTCTGCTCACAAATGGTCTATAAAATATGGTAGCTGAAAAAATGTTATCAAAATGTTTTAAAACTTAAAAGCATTTCCTTAACATGCTGATTTGACTTCAACTATTTTCTATTAAAGACCTCATAGACTTTTCACATAATATCATTTAAGCTTGTGTAAGTATTATTATTACTGTTGATACTTACTTTTTATTTACAAGAATGTCATCAATGTGCATACTATTATGTTTGTTAGGAAAGTGTGAATTTGAGTAAAAATCAAAAAATAAAGCTGTACATTGTTTCTTACAAAAAACTAAGAAGCAAAAGAAAAGTGTATCAGGGTAGAGATAGGGAAGAGATAGGACTAGTATACTTGGAAAAGAATCTCATTTAGTACTCTTATTAATCAAATAATATAATGATAGTGAAGACAATTATGGAAAATTAGACTCCATGATATGTCAATACCACATTATTCACACAGTATATATTGTATCCTTGAATCTTTATTAGAATTCTCGGTATTTCTATAATTCTCTTTCTTATTTCTCTACAGGTAAAAGACTACTCAAATCACAAGACTAGTACATGACAGAGTCAGAACTGAAATCCACATTCACCTAATTTAAAAGCTTTAAGGATTATTAACCATTGCTGGGTATGGTGGCACATGTCTGTAATCCCAGAAGTTGGGAGTCTGAGGCAAGAGGTTTGCTACGAGCTTGAGGCCAGTCTGAACTACATAGTGAGACCCTGTCTCAAAAATCCAAAAAGTTAAACAAAACAAACCAACATCAACAAAAAGATTATTAACCATTATGTCACCATCTGATACTTTTCATTTATTTGGTAATTGATAGGTAATTGACAGCACATTAAAAACACATCAACTCTCCAAGTAGTCCACTTTATATGGAAAAATTAGGCTAAGTGGCTGTACTAAATACTCTGGACTTCTCTCCAAAATCCATTTTTTGCCCTTGTCTGAGTGCTGGAAGCAGAACCCTATATTTCGCATCACCAGAACAACCTTATAGCTGGTTTCTGCTTAGGTGTAGCCAACGGGAGCCAACAGCAGGAAGCTGATGTTAGGGAGGAGAGAAAGATCAAAGTTAATTCTTCTGTGCTGTCCCCTTGGCTAGGTACCAATGTCTTCTGGCAACAGCTGCAGCCCTCCATGACTACCAGTCTTTCCAGGTGGTTCTTCCTTTGCAGCCTCAGCAACCACTAACCTTCTGAAATCATCCCGACCTTTGT
Organism: Dolichotis patagonum; assembly: GCA_004027295.1. Classification (NCBI taxonomy): domain Eukaryota; kingdom Metazoa; phylum Chordata; class Mammalia; order Rodentia; family Caviidae; genus Dolichotis; species Dolichotis patagonum. Next base: position 34,297 of record PVJX010003792.1, read on the forward strand.
TCCTCCAGTCCAGGTAAAGTAACAGTTCTCCACAGTTCCCTAAATTTCTCTTGTCCATTCTCCTAATCTTATTCACTGTCTCTAAGTAAACTCTTTCCTAAAGTGTTCCTATTTGAACCATCTTAGAGTGAATTCTCCTTTTACTAGGCCCCTAAATAAGACAGAGATATTGTTATTCAGTCCTTTCACATGTCAGCTAGAAAATGTTAGAGCTACAATCTGAACTTGGGTGTATGTCCCTTCAATTTCATTTCACTTACTCTAGGAGAAAGGTAGTGATTTACATACTTTTGTAAACCTTTCTTCCTCATTTAGACACTGTTTTCACTTATAAAAACATCAAATTACTCTCTAGCATCTGTAGCCCTATAGCTTGCACATCCCATTCTGTTACTGCAGATGAAATGAAGTCTAGTCTACACCTCTCCTTTCCATAAATGCCAAGGACCCAATTCCCACTTCCCTACATTCATACATTTCACCAGCACTTCTCTCCTCACCCACATCATATTTTTTGCACTTTCTCTCCCTATAAGTTATTCCAACTGAATTATAAACATCTTCCATTTCTCACATCTCACACATAAACAAACACACATACCTTATGATTCCACTTTCACCTCACCACTACCCCATTTCTCTGCTCCTTTTTTCATAAAGTTCCCCAAAATGGTTTTGATTGCTTCCAGTTCTCCTTACATGTTCTCTTAAACTGACTACTTATGCTTTTGGCCCCTACTGACCAAATCTGCTCTTGCTGAGGTCTCTAATGCTATTAAACCATTAGTCAATTCTCATTCTTCATATTTTTTATTAGTCAATTCTTGCTCTTCATATTTTTTAATCTATCATTTGACACAATTTAACATTTCCTTCCTCCCTAAAATCACTTTTCTCACTTGGCTTCCACAGTGTCACACTATCCAGACTTCTAACTCACTTCAGTTTCCTCTCTGGGTTTTACTCCTTTTGACACCTTAATTTTGTATCTCAGAGTTCTGGCCTTAGACCTCTTGCCTTTTCTCTCTGTGTAGGTTTGCAGCTGTAAATATCTTCAGCAAGCTAGTAACCCACAAATTTGCATATCTACTTCCCTAGGATGAAGAATCATCTGTCCAACTGCTTACTCAACATCTCCAGCTGACAAACATATCTACAAATAAACTGATCTGATCTTTCTTTCAAGTCTATTCTACCCAGTCTTCCCCATCTCATTTAATGGCAACCCTACTATGACTTTGGTTTAGGCCAAAAACATAACTCCTCTCTCTCTTTCTCAGACTCCACCATTATCTCTGCTTTCACAGTATGAACAGTTCTCATATCTCCATTATTCCTACAAGAGCCTAAACAATCATGATTTCTTGCTCATATTATCAAAGCCTCCTAAATATTTCTTTGTTTCCACAATTATCTGAGACAGCAGTCAAACTTACCCTCTTAAAGCATATTTGTCACTTTTTGTTCAACACTCTACAGTAGTTTCCTCTCTCAACCTGAATAAAAGTCTAGAGTTTTTTTATTTGCCTCCAATTATATACTGATTTGCTGTTCTTTTTTTTTTTTTTTTAATCAGTATCGGAAATCAAACTCACGACCATGCACTTGCAAGGCAGGCGTTTATGCCACTGAGCTAAATCCCCAGCCCCGATTTGCTGTTCCTTAAATGTGCCATACAAGTTCAATAAAGATTTTGTTATTCCCCCCTTTTTTTTCTTTAAAAAAATTCGAAAGGAAATAACAATATAACCACTATTTTTTTTGCTTTTTTTTAATTGGTACCTGGGATTGAACTCACAACTATGCACTTGCAAGGCAGGCGCTTATGCCTCTGAGCTAAATCCCCAGCCCCAATATAACCACTATTAACTGGGGTGATTTTCCAAAGTCATAATGGTAACAAAATTTTTAAAGTACCACTTGAAATATTTTTCTTCTGTCAAGAAGTATAAAACGTGAAACAAAGACATTTAAAAGGTCAGAGGATAAACATGGGTTAAGTTAGCAAAATATAAAATTATTGAAATCATACATTGCTTGAAATACATATAAAAAATAAAAAATATGTATAGCTTTACCTATACAAGAACCAATAAAAACTTAAAAAGCTATATCCTACTAATAAACTAAGAAGCAGTTTTTAAAAATTTTAGGGAATTTCTATTTTATGTATCTATTGTTGAAATACCTGAAATTAAGTGAAGCTTTTCCAACCTTAAAATTTTTTAAACTGGGGCTGGGGATTTAGCTCAGCAGCATAAGCACCCGCATGGCAAGTGCGAGGTTGTGAGTTCGATCCCCAGTACCCCCCAAAAAAAAATTTTTTTTAAACCATGTAAAGTTATAAACTGCCTCACATTCTATGGTCCAATTAGTGGACTAAGGCAATAAAAGGACAGAACCATTTTTTAAGTGTAATAATAAAATAGCCTTTATTTTATTAATATTTATAATCCCTTGTCCTCTCTAGGTGTTTTCAAGTGTCTACCTCCCTATTTCTCTTCTAGACCTTCAGCATCTTTCTAGATGTACTTCCTGGCCCAAGACCCGATCTTATTTCTCAATGGATGAGAAACTTTATTACCATTCGTAACACAGCTTTCACATTTCACCAGATATATATTCTGGGGGTGGGGAGCACAATAATAACTAAAGAAACTGAGATGACAAACCTTAAAGCATACAATTTCCATTTTCTTCCTACCTTAAATAAATAAAAATAACCATTTTCAGCTACAATACATTTTTCAGTACTTTTTAAGCAAATAAGAGATTAGACTGATAGTAGTTAATACGCTACCAAACTTGGTTCTAGGTCTGGAATGAAAATCTTAAAAGGAAATCATATTCCAAGGTCCTTTGGGGGTTACTTGGTTTAGCCTAAATTAGTGGTTTTATAACCAAACCTAGAAATGCTTCCATTTATATCAGCTCTGTACAATTCATACAACTAAAAACCACACAAATAGGACAATCAGTAAGCAGAGGAACTAGCAGGAACCAGGTGGACATACTCTCTGCCTAACAAAGAAAATACAACAAAAAATTCTGACTTTCTTTACAATTTCCTTAAAAGAATGACGAGCCAGCCAGAAATATCAGACTGTACAATCTGCCCACTCTTGCTGGCCTTTGACCCTTTGTGCTGCTGCCAGTTATGGAGCCAGCCGAAAATGACTGTTGAGTTTCCAACTTCGAGGTAAAAGGTGGAAAGTATGATTGGCAATATCTAAATATTGTTAGGATCATAGATTTGAAAGAAAATAAATGGTGAGTACTCAACAATCAGTTTCTATCTTTTAATATTCTCAAATTTTTGTCATCCTGTGATGTTAGTATATTATTATTATGATTAGATGAAGTAACTTGTTGAAGAAGTAACTCATTTTTAAATTACTCTCTTATTTCAATATAACTCAATTTAAATATTTCTAACTTTCTAGTAGACTACCATCACTTTGAATAGTTTCCAATCACTTTTTTATTCCACCCACTTTACATAATAAAATCAATTTTCAATCAACAAAATCAATTTTCTCATTTTACAGATAAAGAAAACTAGGACAACTACAACTACAATTAAGTGATTTTTCTCGTCTTTCTCACCTCTGTGCCTAACCTTATTCAACAGAAAAAATCAGTATCCAGATAGACACACAAATAAAACAAACTGTTTATGTACAATATCCTCACGATCAATGTAATCATGTACTGCAAACATGCACTAATAAAAAAAATGAGACAAGCCCTGCAAAAAAATATAAATTTGTAATTCTACAAATTGAACTTTCTGCCAGAACTCGCATCTAATTACCTCCCAGGACTAGGGAGGCATCTGATTATCTCCCAGTGGTTGGGAGGTAAAATCTACCAACAGAAATCTGCTTACCACTTTCTATGTTTTACTGGCACTTTCCTATTTTTCTTGGTTTCTATTCTGTACTTCCCATTTCTTAAGACTTATTAACATATGTGACCTATTAAAATAGAGGAAATAGAAGACCACAATCGAAGTATTCCTTAAACTATACAGCTTTCTGAAAGCATGAACTGCAAATTTACTATGAAAGTACAATCAGAAATTAGGCTATTCAATGAACAAACATATTGAAAATATGGTAAAGACTGAGAACTATAAAAAAGGACCACACTGATTTTGCCAAAAGGTTATATCACTAAAGCAAAAAGGGTCAAATAGTTCCATCTCTAAGCCAATAAAAGACATATCTTTATTTTAGATGTGAAATCCAGCAAAACTATCATTCTTTGTTCAAAGTGATTTTAGCTTGTTTTGTTTTAAGTTCAACACACATGAAGGTATGGACAACTGTTTTGAAGAGAATGAGAGATACTATGACAGCCATTCTTGGCTTCCCTATTGTCAGGTCTTGAAGACCTGAAATGCCTTCCTCATCCTGCTCAGATCAATTCCATACTATGTTGTTTCATGTGAATTCCCCGTATGTGACAATATGGACAACTATTTGGAAGAAAACAAGAGTCAATAAAATAGAGACTGAATATCTCCGATTGTCCAGCTTTGAAATGTATGTCTCTTACATTGCTTTCTTATGACCCACTTTGTTCTGTTTTGTTGTGTTTAATTTTACCCTTTTGATATAATTGCATGTATATCTGAGTGGGTAAGATGGATGACCATATTGCTGTTTTTGTCAGATCGTGGAGCAGAACTGTTAACAGTCTCACTGTTTGAATGTCTACTTTACATGTTTTAACTTTGTAATTTGAACAACTATTTCCCTTAAGTCAGCATGTAATTTGTCAAGTAATAATTTCTGAGTTTTTTTGTTGTTGTTCTTTTCCTTTTTTCCTTGGAATTCTATACTGTTGCTACCTTTTATTGTTTTTTTTTCTCTTTAAAATTTTTTTTAAAAAAGACATATTTTTATTTAAAAAAAAAAGAACTATACTGGAAAGCAGCACATGTGTGTGTTTCTATTTGAGTGAAATTAAGCAGTAATTTTTGTGCATAAAAATTTTAAATACTTAACAGAGATACATTTATTAGGTTCTTATCTGCCTTTATTTTAGAACTATATACTGAATTTAGTAGATACAGATGTTAAAATTAACATTAAAACATCAAAGTAGAATTCAATTAAGAAAGTAACTTAAAATTAATTTATATTAACAAATTCTCTATTTAAAATTAAAGTTTTCTATTTTTTATTTGGGATGTTTATTATTTGGATAGAAATTATTCAAGCTAACTGCAGTATCTATATGCCATTGCTAAGTATTAACTGAGTTAATAATTAGTCAAGGTAATTGAGCTTCAAATTAAGAAAATAAAGGTACTAGCCCCATAGAAAACTGATTTAAAAATGAAAACTAGGAGTCTTTTGTCTATTAAAAATATTCAAATACCCTAGGGATCATCATAGTACCCTAAACTTATAAAAACAAATGTACTAAAACTTTTATGCTTTTCAGAAGCAAAGTGATTTCTTTCAATAAACTCTAAACATACAGATAAATTTAACACTACAATTGAAGGAAAACTTTATGAATCCGGAGACCACTGATCATTAATTTTCTATGTATATACAGCATTCAATAGTAAAAATCTGGGAATTGTTTAACCCTGAGTTGAATGTTATTATGATGTGGCATGGATCAGCTAAAGAAACTAACAAGTGACAATCAAGATCAAGTAATTTGTGGAGATTCTACCTACAAAGAGAGCAACTACTAAACATTCAGTGTGTAATTACCACTTTTTCCAAGCACCGGGCTTTCTTAGTGCTGCTCAAATAAAAATTGCCATTAGATTGCATGGTTAAATAGATGTTAAAACACAGAAAATTCTTGCATTAAAGTCTGAAAACCATTGCTAGAACTATAATTTGATCTAAGAAATGTATCTGCTGAAAAACTATAGGAATGATGATCTTGTTGTTATAATTTTTGACATGTGACACACAAAGCATCTTGACATTATTTACGACACAAACATGAACTGTCATCAAAATGACTTTTACCACTATATGAATGTTGCATATAAGCTGTTATTCCTTGTAGTTTTAGACTGTATTCATTAAGAAACATCAAGTCTGTAATAAAATTTAATTTACAAAGTCATTGAGTGCTCAGTAGTAGTGGTTGGGAAAATGATTCCTCTCATTCAGAAAAACTTCACTCTCAGCCCTGAACTAAAATAATAAACAACGGAATAAAGAACAGAAAAAAAATTTATGACACCTGTCTTCCCAAGACTGCAATTTCTAGGTTAGGGCAAGTGTATAATAAAGGTACATGGTCAAAGAAGCCTAGAGGGATTTATGTTCAAGCTGCCATTCATAAAAAATAATGAGAACAAAATGAAGAGTTAGCCAGGAGTGGTAATACATGCCTTGTATTCCTAGCACTTAAAGGGGCTGAGACAGAAGGATCATAAATTTGAGCACAGCCTGGGCAACCTACTGACACCATCAAAACCTTAAAAAAGGGATAGGGATGTAACTCAGGGTCATAGAGGGCCCCTTGGTTCAATCTCCCAGTAAAAACACACACACGCATGCACACGCACACAAAAAAGACATCTAGAAATAACAAACTTAACAAGAGTAGTGCCATACACAAAAATTCAGATGTATTAAATACATAAAATGGGAAATAGTTGTTCACAGTCAAAAGCACTATTCACCTTCCAAAGGATTTACTAAACAGTTCTTTTACATAACATCATCTATAAAATAATATAATATATATTATCAGATTACTGAGAAAGCAATGAGATAGCACCATAAAAGGTTTATACATATTATGAAGATTACTATCAAGAAACGATAGCATGATTTTTTTAGTATTATTGATACTAACAATAATGAGTTCTCTTGATTCAAGTGCTGGTTTACAAAGAGTTAAAGAACGATGAAAATTAAAGCTAAAGTGTTTTTAAAAACTGGCTAGTGAAGTGTAACATTAAATGATCAAATTATCAGGGAAAAATAAAATTCAATTTCCCAAATACCCATGCAATTCATAAAAGAACAAATATATCATGAAGAGTGAATTACTATATCTATATCATCAAGTTTTTGACTACTTAATTGGGCCAAGCCTGTCTCACACTCAATTACTTTGTATAAAGTCTTGGTTGTTTACAAAAGCTTTTTTTTTTAAATGCTATGTTATTTAACATAATCTAAACAGGACAAAAAGTTCCTAAAACACTAGATTCCACATTCACTCTTTCTTACTCAAAAATAAAAATAAATAAGCCAATAAGATTTTGTTGGTATGAGATAAACCCTTTATAACAAGTCTTGCTCCTTAACTTCCAAAGCAAAACAGTATTTAATCATTTAACATCAAAAGGGGTTTTAAAAATCTCCACTGTCTGATCAAGTCTTCCCAGAAAAGTAATGATTTTAATGCCTTATATACAGTCTACTTGGCATTCCAGCGCACAACTGGTTAGTGTGCAGTACTTACACTCAATCTACTTACCAAAGCGTTAGAATGTTTGATTGAGCTGATTAAACATAGCAGGAAATATAATATTCATTATCTTTCCAAGGAAAGCAACAATGAATATGGTTTGGTTCATTTTATTTTCTTTTGCTTTATTATTTAACACAAGAGATTGAACCAGGGTCTTGTGTATATGTTAGGCACACAACTATCCCACCCAACATATCCACCCTAAGGTTAATTTTATAAGCTATTTCCATAATTATTTTAATTCTGCTAAAATTATTTTAATCAATTTACAGTGACTTGATCACCTAGGGGGTAATGTTTTCATTTTTTATTAAACTACCTTATATCTGTCACTTAAATACAGAGGCATAAAAATAATTTTTCTCTCTGGTAGCAAATGCTGAAGATACAACAGTAGATATTTGGTTTAACATTTACCTAAGAAAACAAAAGCTATTAGATGGATAGACAATGATAATTTTCAGCCTAAGGAAATCACAATTTGCATTTGAGAATAACAGATAAACTATATACTCAATGATTTAATTTAATTGATGAACCCAAGAATTATCAGAACATCAAATGTTATTACAGAATGTATTTCATAAAGATATACTCATCATTTGGCATTTAACTTTATTTTGATCTTTAATAAAATATTTGTTTCTATTTTCATTACTTTTATTATGCACTTCAATGGCAAAATTCTTGCCTTATTAAATCTGAGTAACCAATAAGAGATATGGTTTCATAGGCAACACTGAAACAGATCTTTACTGAATGGATAAATGAGAAAAATCTGCTACTGAAGAACACTGAAATGTTTACAGAAACATCCCTCACTGACAGGAATTTTTTGCAGACTTCGGAAAAGGCTTCCCCTGCCCAAATATTCTACAACAAATTTTTGAACATTTTTTCATTTTTTTCTTTGTTTTTTTCTTTTTCAAATTCATTTTATTTCAAGGAGAAAAAAGAAGAAAAAAACTAAAAATTTCATAACACATCAAACAGGGGGCACCCATGGTACATACATTGCACACTGTCATCCCCAAATCATTTACCCAGAGCGCAAGACATCTGCATTCCATCGTCTGAGCCATACCAGCACAAATCAAACTATTGAACATTGAGAGATCAGGCCAGGTAGATTTTTATTGAATTTTAGATATTTGATTTTTAGAATAAAGCTGTTATACTACTGAGAAAGTTATACATGAAGCATATATAGTAAGCAGCATATATGAAAGAAAGGTAAACAAACAACAAACAAAGTGCTATCATTGTGGTTTTTGTGGTTATGCCGGTCTTAAGTTAGCCATTCACACCTGGGGTATATACCACAATCATTACCATCTATACACAATCATTGCATCTATCACACCTTACCATAATTTATTCAACAACCATTTACTTAAAAACTGTTGCATGTGATATCCTATACCAGGAAACCACACACACACATACACACACACACACACACACACACACACACACACTTTATACATTAGTGGCTTGGTTGAATTCACAAAATAAATCATGTCTTTGGTCTACATATATATAGTGATTACAGCTACTGCTCACATTGTGTATCTTGTTCACTCCTTTATTTCAACTTACCTTCAGCAATGAAGAATTCACTGTTATAATATTAGTATGATCACATAATACCACTCTGAGTCTCCCTAATCTCTCTGCCTGAAATATTTTCCTCTGTGCCATTCTCAGTGCTTCTTTTCGTCTCCCTTTCATTTTTGTTTCCCTTAAACATCAAAATAATTTAAATAATTTAAATACACACACACACACACACACACACACACATAGAAACAAAAATGTATGGACAAATTCTTAATTCTAAAATCACTGTGTGGAAACTTTCTCTTTCTCCTTCCCTCCAAATAACCAACATTCTTTTCACTTACATCAATTAATTTTTCCTACAATTCACTGGCTGGTGGATAAGGAGAGAAAGAAAAAAAAAAGTGACTCCAGGTTTCTGACAAAACACAAGTATGATCATTCTATTACCACTTCCAAGCACTATCATTTCTTAATATCAGAACACCAAAAATGAGTTTATCAGATTAGCTATGGTCACTAAGTAAGAGCCCCCAAAGCAATCAGATAAAAGAAAAAGAAGGAAATAATCCCGAAAGTGAAAGTCAGGCAATTTTTAAAGGCTAACAAGTGACACATACAAAAAATGAATTAGGTAGCAGGACAAAACTTACAGAAGTTTTTGTATTCTATGAAGCCAGTAATACTTAATGAACGGTACAGTGACAACCTGAATCAAGAGAAAATGAAAATAGCTCCGAGTTAGTGACAGTCACAAGTAAAGAGAAAGATGATGTACTTCATGTGTCTCCTTAAATTTATTAAAATGTTTCACTTTTCAAAGAAGATAGCCAGGACTTCAAAGCATAAAACTCAAGGGAGAGAAAAATTTTAAGATAGTTAGGAAAAGCAATTTGATGAGGGGAGTCAAAAAGGCCAAACCTGAAAATTATCAATAGCTTGCAAAAATATATATATAAGAGATAACAAAGGGGACTTCTTCTATCCAGAGTAAACCAACAAAGAAAAAATAAGCTTATCTCAAAAGAAAGTATAATACCAATAAAGTCAAAGCAAAATGCTTAACTCTTAGAATACCCCAATTTTCTCTGTCAAAGGCTGAAAGTTTTTGAAAAACAAACACATGCAATATTGAAACTAAAGGCAAAGACAGGAAAGACCAAGTCTTGGTCAGGATGAATTACAGCCACAGGAAACAAAGAAAACTAACACAATTTTTGGTAATTTTGAAGACTGCTGAAAACAAATGTAAGTGATTATTTGCATAGAGGGAAGGGGCCTGCCTGGCAAGCACAAAGTCCTGAGTCCTATTCCCGGCACCAGAAAATAAAAGAGGACGAACATTGTTCCATAAAACACGGAAGACGTATGAGCAAGAGCTACTGGTACCTCATGTCACAACCCCCCACCTACTTTTAGTCACAGCCTCCCCTAAGACTCACCTCACTTCAACAGTCTACCCCAGGGTCACTCAGGCACCACCTTTGTTTACGCACTGACCATCCAGAGCATAACTCCGGCAGGGGTCATTTCAACCAGCCAGTTATTGTTTGCATGAGACACTCATTAGTCTGGGACTTTTTTTTTTATCAATTAAGTTTACTGGTACATTTTAGGTACACATAATGGTCACATTCATCATAGGGAATTTGTACCTGGACATAATGTAACTTGACTGTTTCCTATTCCCCTACCTGCCTTTCAAACCCTCTTCCCTTTATTATCTATAAAAGCTTTTTTTCCATTTTTTTCCTTTTCTCATTTTTTTCTTTTCCCTTCCTTCATTTCCCCCTCTCCCTCTTTGGTTCCCCTTCCCATTTGAACATTTTCTTCCTATTTCACAGTATCTATTACACATTTCAGTCCTTATTTACTCTTTTGGTTTCTGGCACAAGAGAAATAATGTGGCATTTACACATGTGTGTCCAATTTATTTCACTTAAGAGTAAGGTTTCAAGGTCCATCCATTTAGCTAGAAATGTCTCAAGTTTATCCTTCTTTATGGTAGAATAGTACTCATAAGAAAGCCACATTTTCTTTATCCATTCATCAATTGATGGGTATTTGGGTTGTTCACAAGATTTAGCTATTACAAACTGTGCCACTATAAACATGGGCTACTATAAATATGGGTGTGCATATATCATCGTGGTATGATGCTTTTCAGGCTTTCAGGAAGATACCAAGAAGGGTAACATCTGAGTGGAAAGAAACCTATAATCCCAGTTTTTTGAGTAATTTCCACACTGATTTTCTCAGTCGTCGCACAAGTCTACACTTCCATCAACACTGGAGAAGAGTTCCTTTTTCCCCACAACCCCACCAGCATTTGTTATTGGTATTTCTTGATGACAGCCATTCATTCTAAGGTGAAATGTAATTTCAGCATCATTTTAATTTCCAACTCTCAAATGACCAATGATAGTGAACATTTTTTCATATATTTATTTGCCATTTGTATTTTTTTCATCTGAAAAGTGCACATTCATCTCAGATACCCAGTTTTGGGTTAGGTCTTTGAGTTTGAGGGGCCTGATTTTTTTTTTAATTCTTTATTTATGTTCTAGATACACATCCTTTGTCTGAGAGATAGCCTGCTGTAAATTTTCCCCTGCACTGTCTTGTCACTCTGTTAATGACTTCTTTTCTTGTGCAAAAGCTTTTTAATAAGGTGAGTCCCATTTGTTGATTCTTCGTAGTATTTCTCATGTGGTTTAGGTTTTGTTTATTAAATCTCTACCTACACCTATGTCTTCAAGATTTCTCAGCACTGTCTTAATTTGCATTTCTCGAATGACCAGTGATGTTGTTCATTTTTTCATATATTTAGTTGCCCGCTTCACTTCTTCATCTGAGAAGTGTTTATTTCAGACACCCATTTTTGGATTGGGACTTTAAATTTGGGTGGTCTGATTTAAGTTCTTTATATATTTTAGACGTAGTCCTTTGAGGAACAGCTGGCAAAACCTTTTTTTCCACAATGAGGGATGTCTCTTCACTCTGTGGTGGTTTCTCTTGCTGTCCAAGAACTTTTTAATGAGACAGCATTCCAGTTGTTGATTCTATTTCCTGTATGACTAGCGTTGTTCATAAACTCTTTTGCCCACACCAGTGTTTTCAAGAGTTCTACCTATTCTATCTTCTAGTAGATTTAGTGTTTCTGTTTTAACATTTAGATCTTTGATTCATTTTGATTTTAGTTTAGTATATAGTGAAAGATATGGGTCTAGTTTTAATCTTCAGCATGCGTAAAGCCAGTTTTTCCACCACCATTTATTAAAGAGGTTACCTTCTTCTAGTGAAGCTATCTAGCACCTTTCTGCTAGGTAACATGGCTAAGCATATCTGGAGTTGTTTCTTCATCTTCTAATCTGTTCCATTGATCCTCAGCTTTGTTTTTCACCAGTATCATGCTGTTTTTATCACCACAGCTTTGTAGTATAATTTCAAGTTGTTTTGTATGGATTTTTTGTATACTTTTATATCTAGAACATTGTATTCACCGTTGATGTTTGTTTCTAATGAAATTTAGTAACATCTAGTTATTTTCTTTTACTAATTTGTATTTATTTTATCTGTGAAAAAGATATACTACACACAGAAAAATTATTGAATAAATTTGATCAAACTCATTTTTATATTTCCTATTATCTTATAAAAAACAGAAAAATTCAATTTTTGGTCATCCTGTATTTAAATAATTGGACTGGTAAGTGATTAACAGATTGCCACTTCAAACAGCATCTGCCCATTGTAGTACAATGGTTCACGCAGGCTATGGGTGAGGATAGCCTAGAAATAATGAGTTGATTTCCAAGACAAGAAAGAAGAGTAACCAATGAAGAGCAAGCGCTAATAATAGCTATGTGTTCTAGAAACCTATTATTCAGACAGGAATTCAAGAAGACAATCTGTACATCTTTCAAGAATCTAGACTCTGCTGGCAGAACCACCACTACAATAACACATTCTTATATGGGTTTTTCTTCTTCCCTGTCTTGTTCTTGCCTACCTTTTCACTCTTGCTTCATGGGATCACCTCCCAAATAAACTACCTGTACCATAAACTTGTCTTAGGCTTTACTTTTAGGGGACCACTGGGGATGCTATTAACTGCTAATAAACAAGATTCAAGGAATGTTGTATGAAAAGTTAGAAGAACTAGTGAATAATAAACATTTATCTCAACTCACTAGAAAAGTGAATGATAATATCCCTTTTTGCCAAGATTTACTGTTAGATGGCAAATCAGAGAAAAGAGGGAATGAAGAAACAGAAGAGTCAGAAAGGCTAGCTTCAATTATTTTATCATTGCCGGAAAGAAGAATATATTTACTAAGGCATGACGAAATCTAGGACCAACGGGCTGAAAACGAAAAGAAACACAAGGAGGCAGTCTTTAGTTCAATTAAATGATTTGCTTTTGACTAACCAAGTCCAAAATGGTATGTATTATCTTCTAAAATACTGAGTAATTTATCACTGGACCAGTCTCTATAGAAGCTAGCTTACTATTTTATCAGTGTGTTTAAAGAAATTCAAGAACTAAAGCACAGAAGATGATCTTTCACTTCCTTTTTAAACTGAATACTGTAGTCTCCTACTTCTCATTAACATATGTACTAACTCAGGTAGAAAATAAGTTGTAACTGATTTAACATGAAGTTAGTATTTTTTTAGTACAATCATAAAGGATATTTTGAACAATGAAGAAAAAGGCCATTTGCCTTTTATCTTAACTATAATTTAGTTAGTAAAATAGCTGCCCTATAGACTGTCCAAAACTATAATGAATGACTGAAAAAAACACTAAAAGGTGAGATGAGAAATCCATTAAAAATAACCTTTTTGCATGCTAAAATAATTAAAGTATGACTATAAAAACCATTCTTCTGTTTGGATCAGAATTTAAATAACTATTTTACAGGAAGTTCAGTGCAAAATAGCAATTAGGGCCTTCTAACTCATTTCTATTTTAAAATAAGTTAGTAGCTATTTATTGCAAAAAACCTGAGAAAATATTGTACATAAAAATCAGCTAATACATATTGATTATGTGAAAGTTCAAAGAATATTATGACTCTGAAATTATCTCTGCACTGAAAAAAAGTCTTCAGGTTTCTAAGAAAGATATTCAAATACACAGAAAAATATTAATGTTTTAATTTATGCATGCTGACTCTTCAGGCCACCTGCCTCAGAATCAAAACAACTGCCAGCAATAGACTGGGATTGTGGCCAATCTGAAACATAAACAGCTAGAAATCCAGGAGAACAATTAATAAGTCACAGAACAGCTACCCATTATACAACCAATTTAGAGGTCGAGACTCCTATAAGGAATTACAATATGTTCTAAGGTAATCTTCAATATTCCTTAAACTTGAAACTGTATGACCAATTTTTATTGATATTGTAGGGTGATCTATATTAAGAGATTTAGGCTATATAATTGGTTATTATATTCATGTACAATGTAATAATGCTAAAGAAATGTTATACTCTATGTGGTAAAATTACTAAATGCAAATGTGAAATTTAATCATGGAAAAACCTATCATTCTATTTCTAATAAAAAGAGTGACTTTTGAAAGAAGAACTTCTAATTCTGAAACAGAACATGTGTTCATCTATAAAAAGGTATATATGAAAGACCTCCCATTTAATTACATTTTATATATTTATAAAACAATAGCTTTGCAAATAACTGTATTCAAAATAAAAAAGTTTAAAAAACAAAAATTTTTCAAGAAGTTATCTTTAAAATCCATTTTTCCCTCAGTTCCTGTCCTGGACATCCACATGAACACACACCACCACCAACACTAGAGTTTGGCTGTTTTACAGACATTATAAATACATTATGTCTCTTTAAAAAAAGCTTGTACGGTGTATAAAGGTTTAACATGAAAACTATTAGCTTCCTTTCTGTCCCTCATACAGTCAGCCACAGCAGTATGTGAGTGCAGTATCTTCTGCTATCCTCCATTTAGGTGAAAGACACCTCAGCTTTTACCCTCCCTAGCACCCTCTTGCTATGGCCCCCAAAGTCTTATGTGTCTGCAAGGTGATATGGGGGCAGTATAACTGACTTCCCGTTGAGCGACAGGGTCTGATCAGAAGAGGCAGGTCACTGTGGACGTGACCTGGAGGTATATATCTCCTTCCTGACTCCTCCCTTAACTCTTTCCTTCTCATCTTCCAAAAGGTAAGCAGCTTTCATCCACCCAGACCCTTCCATTGTGCTGGCAACTCTACAAAGACTGAAATCTCTAAGACATGAGCCAAAATAAACCTCTGCTCTTTCAAATTGTAGGTGTGAGGTGTTATGTACCAGTGATAAGGAAAATGACATCACTTATTATTTTTCACAATGTTGAGCGTTATGACATCTGTATTATCAGTCCTGTCAAATTAATGGGCTTTACATTACTATGACTACCTGTCATTCACTTTAAAGCTAAACACAGTAACTAAAGCCATACAGAAGGAAATGAAATACTATAAACATAATTAAAATCTTTGCCACTGCAAGTAGGATCTTCTAGATATGACCACTGAATGGTTCCTCCTTTAGCTTCTCTGGTGTTTTCTGGGTCACATATCTTTTTTAATCCCATCTAACAATGAAAACTTCAACTGACAGCTGAGAGAGCCTAAAAACCTTCCCAAAAGAGATTCTTTCACATTAGCATAACAACACAAAAACATTTAGGTAAGCTTTTATTCTGAGCTTTTAAAACTTCCTAGATAGTACAGAGACAGCTAAAACAACTCTTCAGAGTTGTCCTAAATTAGACTGAGGGTCAAGCTGTTACAATTCCATATGAATGAGTCATTTAAAGTGGGCTTCCCTAAAAAGAGGAAACTAGTTTGAGACTGTTTTATTTAGACAATATGGTATTCCAAGAAGAGGCTGTGGGCTGAGACTTGTCAGTGAACAAAGAACTGGAGAAATAAATCTTTAACTCCTAAAGGGAAAAGCTGGACAATATAACATAGCTTCCATGACAGACAGTTACTCTGTGTGAAAGTTAAACTGGACTATCAATTTGATTGCTTTAAAGTCACCTAAGGAGTTGTTACAGCACACTTCTGGGAGTAAATGGCTGGGCAAAGGACATTGCCTACTAACCCTGACCCTCTTCTTCACTGGTGTTTTGCTTTCCAACTGCTATAAAGTAAGAAGCTTTGCTTTACCATATTCCTCCACCATATTTCTGCCTTGAAGCCAGTTTACCATGAACTGAATCCTCTGAAACCATGAGCCACATCAAACCTCCCCTGCTTTACCTGTGCATCACATATTTTGCACAAACTACTAGAAAGCTGGCTGTTACACTTTACATCCCATTGTTTAAAGATCTAACTCAGATTCAGGTCCCTGTTCCCACAAAATTCAAAGAGAAGTCAATACACACTCATTCTTTTCCCTTTTCTGTCAAAGAAGCTAAGAAATCTTTGCATAACATGAGCATTCCCTAAAAAAATGCTTGGGATCAGAACAGTTTCAGATTTCAGATTTGTTTAGATTTTGACATATTTTCATATACATATGAAAATATGTATATATATATACCTATATATACATATATATATACATATATATGTATATATATGGAGAGAGAGAGAGAGAGAGAGAGATAAAATTGGGTATCTTTGGAATGGTACACAAAGTGTAAATATGAAGGCAGATAGATATCCTACAAGTAATTTTATATATATTTTTAGTGTACCATGTCACATTAAGTTAGGTGTGGAACTTTCCACTCATGGTATTATAGTTTGGATTTTGGAGCATTCTGTATTTCAGATTAGGGATACTCAGTCTGCATTGCTATAGATGGGCACAGGCATGAAAGAAAAATAAATAAGGATGAAGGGAAGAAGTATAAGAAAAAAGAATGGGAGAATAAATGAAGAGAAACAATAATAATACATTATAAACAATAAACATTTCTATCCACCTCTAATTTCATGGCATTGAATTCCTGCTAACTAGTAGTTAACATTACAATTTGAGATTGAGCAGAAATAAATTTTTCCAAAAGTGTGTTTTGACATCTTTCTGTATAGTTACATGCAAGGAAATAATGGATGATCTATGGGCAAATCAGGGAAAGTAAGAGCTGTTCAAAATGTCAAAACAGATCTAATGTGTATGCGTATGTGTGACAACCAATGTGGTTTGATCACAAAGATAACCCACCAAAAAATTCAAAACCTTAAAAATAAATGACTCCCCAATATACTATTCTTTGAACCTAGAAATATCTTTCAAGAACCATTAAAACTTCAAAGTTAGTTTATACATTTCATATATTTAATTACATAATTCAGAAAAAAACTGGTTTAAACAATTTACAAACCATTTATTCTAGGTGGTTTCAAGAGAAAAGGCCTCATCCCTCTCTAAAACAATGCACTTCCTTTCATAGGGCTTATAAATTAATGATAAACACAATAACAATACATGATAAAGCTAAACTATAACCCTATGTGTCCGTGGCTTTTACTCACTGTAGATAAGAAAAATACATGTTTCTTATAAAACATTGCTGAAATCATCGCTGATGTTATTTAATACCCTTAACACAAAGGTACTCATGATAATTTTCTCTTAGAATTTTACTCCAGAAAACATGCTATTCTTTTATGAGAACACATATACACTGTTAGCTTTCTACCACTGCAACAAATACCTGAGATAAACAACTTATAGAGGAAGAGAATGATTTTGGCTCACAGTTTTAGGAGTTTCAGCCCATGATCACATGATTGTATTGTTTTGTGTCTGTGGGGTTTCATCCCAGCACGAGCATGTGGTAGAAGAAAATTGCTTACAACTATTGTAATCTCAAATATTGTGTAGCCATCCAAATATTGTAATCCCTTTTGTAGTCTTCCTCACAATCCAAAAAGTTATAGTTACAATCCCACTGAGACGCTATTGGAATCCCAGCAAGTTAATTCCAATCTACCACTTCCAATGCAACCCACGGCGAGAGTAAAGACACCAAGACATACTCCAAGTGAAGGGCAGCCAAGGGGTCCTGAGTCCAATCCCCATGAGGATGTGTGGACAAAGGCCTTTATCCTAGGCCTCTCCCAGAATTTATTATCTTGTAAGAAGGGGGTGGATCAAGGATGAGCCACAGTGAGGATGGCAGGAATTATGTGAGCCGGGTAGGGAGAAAAGTATCTTTGTAAAATGCAGAGATAAGGATATGCAGAAGGATCAATGTGCATAATTCACTTAAGGTAGCAACTGAATTGTTTTAGGAGGCTGTTGCTTCAGTTTCTGATATGTAAACTTTTGTGCCCTGGGGAGTCATAGCCTCTTTACCTTGAGGTTCATACCCAGTTGACATTCCTGGAGTTAAGGGGCTCTACCATATCGTTGTGCTCATATATTTTACAGAGATCACTATGCGAGGAAACAGGAGACTGATGGCTTTAGCGATTACATACCAGTACCTCTACCTTGGCTAACCTTCTTTGCAATTCTTAGAGCCAATTAAAGAGAGAAGGAAATACCATAGTCAGCTCTGTACATATCAGTATAAGGAAGTCAGTCTCCATATAATCAAAGTTGCAGCAATTGTTCTGCATTCAAGGGGAGTCACTCAAGTTGTCTCCCACAACAACCATCAAGTGAAAGAAAAAGAAGGGTTTGGGTCTCACTATTCAAAGGCATACCCTCAAACACCTGACAACCTTCTACTAAGCCTCACCTCTTAGGTTCCATTCCCTCCCCCGCGCCCAGTAATACTATCTTGGGGATCAACTCTTTACCATATGGACCTTTGGAGGTCACTCAACATCCAAACCAAGCCAAATAAGGTGGCATGTGCCTATAACCCCAGCATTCTGGGAGCCTGAGGCAGTAATCACAAATCAAGCCTAGTTTGGACAACTCAGTGACTTCGGAAGACCCTGTCTCAGAAATGTTACAAAGGACTGGAAATGTAGTTCAGCAGAAAGGCCCTAAACAACAGCACACAATGAACCTGCTCTCCATCCTAATTTTTCCCCATGCAAATCTTCAAGGAAGCTCAGAACTATATTTACTATTCAATTTATATTTAATTTTTCCTCTGTATGTACACATTACCAGCATCTGAGTAAAAACTGTAACAGAGCTACAGATCTAAAGATTCCTGGCAAAGTGGTGGTAAAGATGAGATAACCTAAAAAATAAGAAGAGGTCAAAGGACAAAATGCCAAAATATATCAACATTTTTTGTATTGTATCTCAGTTCTGCACCTCTAAACATAACTCTTTCTAGGTAACTGATAAACAAGACTTACAGAACTTTGTCAGAATCATAAATAGAACATTAATGAGGATAGGGTTAAAGACAGACATATGTATCTTAGCACTACTTATTTTTTTTTTCTTGGTAAAACACTTATTGAGCAGACATCACCAAAAATGGAAGTCCCTCTACAAAACAACTAATAAGCTTGCAATAAAATGTCAGAAAAACTCTTCCTGGACTCTAAAATCTAGTAAAAATTTTACAGCCAGGGGAAGAAGGCTGGGTGAAGAAAGAAGCAGATCCTTTGTGGGGAGCACTCTGGAATTTTAAATTACTTGTTGTCACCACCCACACCCCAGAATGGAGACAACTGTGAAGAAAGCAACTCATATTCCTAGCACAGGTTGTAAAAACAATACGGACCTTATTTTTAAGGGATTGTGATTAGACAGTTTGACCTGTCTGGCAGCTCCCTGAAGGATATGCTCAGGATTTCCCTTTATCTTTGGTTTGGTTTTGGTTTGGTTTTTGACTCAGAACAGTTTGGTAGCTGGAGCAGCTTCCCAGGTGGCTTTAAAAAAAAGAAGAAGAAGAAGAAGATTTTGCAGACACAATACTAAATGCAGTAGCCTGAGACAATTTAACATGAGAATGATCAACAGACACAATGAATAGCCTCAAAAGGAAGGGACTGGGAGAAGAGATACACTCAGGGTGAGTAAGGGCTATTAAAAGCTTCTGCCAGTTCTAAAGAATCAAGTGGGACATGTGAATGCCTGTTACTGGATACATGCTAGAAACAACCTAGAACACAAAGTCAATCTGAAAAGGGTGGGAGAGTATGTTATGCTGTTTTTTTTTTTTTTTTTAACCATCTCTTTACTTTTTCCTTTTCTGTCTCAAGCTATTAAAGGAAACTATCAAAACACAAAATCACCAGGACAGGGATATATTTCAGCGGCAAAATATCTGCCTCGCAAGTGCAAGGTCCTGAGTTCAATTCCCAGATCCAAATAAAATAAAATAAAATAAAATAAAATAAAATAAAATAAAGTAAAGTAAGTAAAGTAAAGTAAAGTAAAGTAAAGTAAAGTAAAGTAAAGTAAAATAAAATAAAATAAAATAATGCCAAATCACTGCTAAGCTAAGGGAACACCATTCAATAGCCACACAAGACAAATAATACAGACTTTGCAAAACTAGTATAAAAGTATAAAAGAGTCACTAAATAAATCAACACCAAAAACCCATAACAAGGATCAACAAACTCCAAGGACAGGGAAAAATCTGATTTCTGGGGTTGCCACATGACAATATTAACAAATCTACTTTTTTTTTTTTTGGTACCAAGAATTGAACTCACAACTTCAAGCTTGCCAGACAGGTGCTGTGCCACTGAGCTAAATTCCTGACCCAACAAATTTATTTTTTTAAGTCGGGCATGGCAGCACACACCTGAATCCCAACATTTTGGAAAAATAAGGCAGGTGGATTACAAACTTAAATCCATTCTGGGCAACCTGGTGACTTAGCAAGATCTTGTCTCAAAAAATAAAAAAGGATGGGGATATAGCTCAGTGAAAAGGCTCTGGTTTAATCCTCAGTTCTGCAAAAATATTAAACAAAAAGTACAAATCCTGGACTCCCCACTAAGCCTACTGAATCAGACAGAATCTCTGTGCACAGGGAAATAGCATTTTTATGGCTGTTCAGTTGATCCTGAGATATATCTAGGAATGGGATCTATTCACTAAAAAATTAAGGTTCTATTATAGTTGTAGATAGTCTTTACAGTTGTTTTATTTATTCTGCTTTTATGAGACCAACTATAAATGAGTAGATTAGCATCAGGAATCTGCTCAGAATACCCAGTCTAATTATATTAAAAGGATTAAAAGCAGCCAATCTATCTCATTCTTTCATAGAAACTACAGTATAATAGATAATAGCACTTCACCAAGAGTCTGCAGACTTGCCTTTGCTGTTTACTATGAGACCTTAGACAATCACACAACCCTTTTACCTTTTATCTTTCTCATCTAAAAGATAATGCTAGGCTAAAATGAGAATATTGTACTTATACAGGTTAGAATAGTTTAATATTTGGAATATCAACTTAGAGTCAAAGCCCTTTATCATCAAGAAAAGTTAAATACTGAAGGACACACTATGATTATTAAAGTATGTATTATACTTCCTCCATGTTTTAAACAACTTTTGGAAACTGAAAAACAAATGTGCAATGCTTAATTACTCCATTTTTAAGAATTCTGAAACCACAACCTATAAACTATGTGACAGGTTGAAATAATTAATTTTATGATTAAAAACAGTCTACCACTTCTAATGGGAAGTTTATCAATTTAAGAATCCAGCTGGGTGGAAGTAATACTAGTGGATTTTAAAATTCAGTCAAGAAAACCTACACTAACACATACATAATACAAATTTTCACTCTGGCCAAAAAACACTAGGAATACTACTAAGTCTAACATCGATTCCACTTGTCTAAAATATTAATAGTAATATTTAAGTTTCTAATACATGGACAAAATTCATGTATTAATGATGAAAATCCATATATTTGCCCCTATAATTTTCTAATGTAATTCATTTGATTGTTAGTTTCTTTTCCTGGCTGAATGCCTACAGACTTTCTAAAAGACAAACATGTGTTTCAGGAAAAATAAAAACACCACAAGTTGAGGAAGGTCAGATATATTACATCAGAAATGAACTTTATTCTACAAAAGCATGTTTTAAACATGAACACCATATTAGAGAAAATGGACTTGAGGTAAATTTGTCACAGAAAGAGGTTATAACCAAATATGGCTTGATTTCCACAAATTTTAGAATTCTGCATCACCAAACAGAGCATAAAAGACATATATTTGGTGATACACTACAGTGCCAAATCTTTTTTAACTCCTATTTTTCTTCTCTTGTTTCTTTCTTAGATTTTTTTATTTTCCCTTGGTTTGTAGCACCCCGACATAGACCTCCAGATGACACCCACAGGGAAGTGCTTTAGTTAGCTAGTACACTTATAACCAAACATTTTAAATTTCTTCTCTGCACAATGCCTAATTACACTACAACTTTTTCATACCATAATTAGTATATTTAAATTTAATTAAAGTGAATGGAAAGAGACAAAGGAAAAAGATAAACACTATTATTTGGTCAACCTGCCTAACCCATAGCATGAAGACCAAAAAGATGGAGGGACTAGCTCTACAAAATTTAAAATACAGTATGCTACTTTATAAAAAAAAAAAAAGGCTGCAATTAGCTATGTAATTAATGATTACAAAATCCAAAAGATTACTCAAAATTAGTTAGGACAAAAACATTGAAGGGGAAGTTCAAAAAATATTCTAATTGTATTTATAAGTACTTTCTTCCCATCATTCTCCTAAAATCAGATCCTTATAATTTTTTAACAAGTCCCTATAATATAGTAAGTGATCAGCAAGCATTTTCTATAAAGATCAAGGTAGTATTTTGGGCTTTTATTTTTTTGTAATATTTTAGGTTTGTATTTTTTTTAACAAACTTTTTAAATATAAGAACAATTTTTAACTCAAAATCATTACAAAAACAGGCCATGTGCGAAAATTAGCCTATAGGCTGTTGGCCTCCTGATCCCTAGGCTAATATATATCCAGTGAAATGTAAGTATTTGTATCTATAAATACTAATTCATTTTATTAAACGTATGAAACAGGTGCTATTATTACCATCATACTCATTTTAAAGCTAGAAAAACAGAAGATATAGAAGGATTAAATAATTTGCCAAAGGTCATAGAACAAGCAGATGCTGGAATTGGGGTTCAAACCTGAACAGTTTAGTCTAGAATCTACTCTTAATTAGTATTCTACGCAACTTTCTATTATGAAGAATTTAGAAGAGTATCAAGTGTAAAGGAACCAATCCCCATTCATAAACTTTCCTATCAATAAAGACAACTGAGTTAATGACTACCCCTTCTAATTTCAAAAAGGAAAAAAAAAAAGATTCAGACTGGTATTTGAATTTAGGCAATACTGGATGAGAAAAAACATCAGAGCCTTCACATGTCTGAGAGAAAATGATGAATTTAGAAACTACAGTATAGGTAGACTATGTCAGTAGTGGCAAATCCATGGCACGTGTGCTGCAGCAGGCTGTTTTAATCACTGAAAACTCTAGAAGTTAAAAGGAGGAGGATGTTGTTTCTAAGGTAGGCTTAGAGAGAAGGTAAATAAGATTTGATTGTCAAATACTACAGGGCAAAAAGAGAAGTTAGAGTGGGAGGATAGCAGCATGAAAGAACAGTTCATTTCAGACAAAGAGAGAACGACATACAAAGCATATACATGACTTATCCATGTATATAGTTCTTTAAAAAATGGACCAAAATTAGTACCTGAGAAGACATTCTCTTACTGTAGTTCAAAAAAATATTGATTTTAAGACCTTGTACTTGCATTTTTTATGCTTTTAACACAACATGTTTACTTTTGTGTATGAAATACAAAAAACTAATCAAAGTTTGTTATCAGCAGTCACTTTTAACAAAATTACAAAAGGCAGCACATTCTCTGCATTAATTCTAGAGACATGTCAAGCAGGCAAGTAGTCAATGAAATTCTCTGGAAGCCTCAATGCGTCTTAGTTTCCTCATCTATAGAACAGAGGTGTAATATTAGTAGTCGTGGTAATGCAGTAAATAATATGGCTTTTCCAAACAAAGGGAGGTCAAACCTAAGCTCTAGTACTTAATATCTATGTGATCCTCGCCAAGTTTTAACTATATGTAATATCTGTAAAAGCAAATCTAATAATGGTATCTGCCTTAAAGCACTATTGTAAGCATTCAGAATAACAGATGTAAAAAACTATCACACCACTTGTGAATGAATACAAATTAAGTGTTTAGTAAATAATTATGATCTACTCTGCCATTTGTCTTACAAGTTTAACAATCTGAACCTACTAACAGAAGAAAATATTTGTATAAATCTTCCTGGGGGGAAAAATCCTTTATTTGACTTAGTAATCCCTAACTGCTTAGCAGATATGTCAGAAAAATTAAATAGATTAAATCATGATATTCAGGCATTTAAAATTTCTGGTTTCTTAGCTGTGGTCCTTGTAACAAATAATAAGTCTAAAAGAAACAGTTAAAACTTGTAGCTAAATTCTCAGTCCAGAGTTAGAAAGGGTTAAGAAATTTACTTCATTTTCCATATTCTTCAGAAATCATTTATAAACCTAGAATGATCACGTAAATCCACCATGATTCAAAACTGAATCACAAATACATGAGTTTATTCCTGGACCACCAACATCCCTGACTTGCAGATACTTCTTTGAATACGGGCAAAAAGACAAATTAATTTCCAATGGGTTTTGTGAAATAACAGATCATAAGTAAGCAATTTTTAAAAAATTAAAAGAGTAGATTAAAATTCTATGAAACGTAAACCAAAGGAGATAGTAAAGCAAAGCTATACAGTAAAGCCTACTTCAAAATAGCGTACCAAAAGTTAATTTCTAGGCCAAAATAGATCTACAAGTAACCTGTAGATTATTTAGAATTCTGTAGTCTTACAATTCTTAAAAGGCTGTGTTTTTCTAAATTTTTATTTCTCATCTAGAAACAGAATTTATCCACAACAAATGAGAAAAATAAATACAAGGACATACAGATTTCCACCAACAATTTCAGCTCCTCTGTGTTGATGAAATTTTTCTTAATAAAAACTCCTTTAAAAAGGAATAGCTCTGCATGGAAGCGGCATGACCGCACGGTGCGCTGCCAGGCAGGAGCCATGGCAAGACAGGCATTTAGGAAGTTTCTCCCACTGTTTGCTGAAGGAGGGATTATGCTTTCAGCAAAATCTCAAGGCAACGTACTGCAGGCAACTGTGGGAGATGTGGGATGAGAATCTAAGGGAAACGGCAGAGAGAGCCAAGTTCTTCTTCCAGAATATGGAGGCAACGAAGTAGTTCTAGATGACGAGAATTATTTCTTATTTAGAGACAGCAACATTCTTAGAAAATACACATTGAAGAAGTCACTGTTGAAATGGTATAACACAACACTGCCCATTCCACTGAAATTCTACAACCTTTCATCATGTAAGTAATTTCCATCTCTATTTCATAATAAATTGATGCTATTTAAACCAATGACATCCACTGTCTCTAAAGTTTAGCTGCACTGTACCAGTCTAAACTTCTCCAAATATAGTGTAAATGAATGGTTAAAAAAACAAAAAAGGAATAGAATCACATTTTTCAGGAAATCAAAGGTAACTTTATATTAGATAAAATACCAATACACTTTACCTTATCAATAAACAAAATAAAAAGTATGTAGTCATTGAGTAGATGCTGAATACTGTCTTGGGATTGCCAAACTTACATAAATAGAGAAAAAAAACTTAGTTGAACAGAGAAAGAATTTGTTACTATTACAAATTATATTATTTACTAGGAAACCCCCTGAGAAAAATCTAAAAGAAGAAATGATTCAGTGAGACTGTTATCAATATACTAAAATATATTTCATTTAATATAAATTTCTTTTAAAAAATGATCTGATAAGGCCATACTGAACAGCTGTTTTCAGTGATTTTTATTCATATCCTCATACTGAGTATTAAAAAGGAGTAGCCAGGGCCGAAGATACAGCTCAGTGGCACAGTGCCTGCCTGACAAGCACAAGATCCTGAGTTAAATTCCTTGTTCCAAAAAAAAAGTAGTAATCAGATTAATATATTACTATGACTGTATTTGAAATTCTTAGGACAACTGAGCTATGAATCTGATCAATAAAAAGATTAAGATGCTTTCTTAGTTGCTTACATCAGTCAATAATGTATTTACTATTAATGTTCCAAGATAAATGTTAAAAAAAATACCTCCAGGGTACATATAATCTAGTCTAATTTATCTGAAACTATCAGAGATAGTAGAGAGAATTCTCACACCCAAGGACTGCTACACTGCTACAAACATATATCAACTGACTAAAGAATAAAGAATAGGTGGTTCATGGATTGGGTATGGGCTAGAGCAGTGATAGCAAACCTACAGCACCCATGCTGCAGCCAGCCTGATACATAAGCTATCTGAGCTTTGGTAAAATACAAATAATTATTTACATTTGAAAGCTGTGCAGTTACTTTACTCTATAGCACTTTCTATGGATGAGTCTATAGCCAGCCTAGTGCTTATATACAGAAAGATCTGCAAACTTAGATAAAAGTGGTGTAACACTTTTATGTTAATGAAAACTTAGTGAATAAAAATGGGCTTAAGTAGTTCCCTTGAATAACTCCATGAAGCAAGAGCATACATAAATTGGCTTTGGAGATCAAAGGCATCTGGCTTTGAATCTATAACTTAAAAATATATTCATATATTTAAAATTCTATAGTAAGCAAACCAGTAAATCTTTCTACAATAAGAAAAATGTAAACTAGCACATAAACAATCTTAACATTCTGTTTCAATGACCCCTAGCAACATATTCTTCATTACTACCAAAATGGAATGTCAAGAAACAGTGTATTTAAGACATAAAAACCTGATATGGCTACTTTGCCATTATATAAATGATGAGTTTTGGAAGGTCAGCAAAGCCACTCAAGAAATAAATAGTGCTTATTATCATAAGCACAAATAAATTTAAAACTAAAGTTCACAGTCAACAGAGTAGAGGAGAGAGAGAGGCTTAGGAAACAGGTCTATTTGATCAGCAAATTTTTCAAATCATTAATTAAATGTCCCATCTACTTCTAAAACTAGATTACAAAAAATCATATAGATATTAATTACTCGATCCTAACCATATATTTACATAATAGATATAAATAATTCTTGGTTTTACCCAACAATTTGCCAACGGCATACATATTTAACATAATTAGAAGCTGGGACACTTGCTCATTAACACACAGATGGAATAGCAGGGTGGGCTAAGAACAAAATCTCCACAACCATACAAGCAGCACTTACTAACTGTAATCTGCAAAATTACATATACTATCCATAATTTAAACCCCTAGATCCTTTGTTGAGGATAATAACAGTACCTGCCTCCCAGGGTGGTTTTAATTATTAAATTTAAAAATAAATGTAAAAAATAAATGTAAATGGCCACACACATGGTAAATGTCATTATGTTAACATCTCACTATTATAACTATTATCACTATTATTGGAACCTGAATAAAATACCATAAAATCAACAAGACAAAGACTTGATTTACTGAAGAGTTTCATTTAAATAGGACTCATTTACCAAGCACTGTAATGACCTGAAAGAAGAAAGAGAACCTTGGTAGACAGAAGGTTGAGAAAGTTAGGCAAAAAGGGATGAAGAATCAATCCTTCAGTTAACCGATGTCAACTAGACCTCAATAAAGAGGATATTGGATGGATGGGTCCCAAAATTAGGAAACTCCAGATAATACTTAAGTCCTTTCTTGACTCCACTTCTTTCTCTCAGTGATGACCCAAGTCTCTGTTCCATTAGCTTTTTCAGCAAAAGTTCTCAAAGAAATTCTCTATTTCACTATCCCAACTTCTTCAGCTATCAAACACTCTTTCACCTACTCAACAGACTGGTTTCTAATCCAGTCACTCCACTGAAATAACTCTTGAAGTCCTCAAAATAGTCTTCATCTTGACAAATCCAATGGTAAATTTACAAACCACCTCTGAATCAACTTCTCAGCATTATTCAACAAAGTCATATTTTAAGAACGTTTCGTCTCTTAGTTTCAGTCCTGGTTTTTCTCCCAACTTACTGAGTTCTCTTAGTCTGATTTATAAATGGAGAAGTGGCCCCAGGCTTCATTCTGAATCCACATTCATGCTCTGGCTATACAATGTCCTTTAGGAACTTCGTCCATTCCTATGGCTGGAATGCTATGATTATTAAATTTATACCTCAGAACTGAAATCTACTCTGTGTTGCAGACTTATATATTCATTCATTCATTCAATAAATACATTTGAATATACACTTTATGTACCAGGTATTATTCTTGGTTATGGAGATACGGAAATAAATAAGAGAAAATCATTGCATTCTACGGGAAAAGAAAAAATAATAAATATACAGTAAACAAAGTGGAATGTAAAAAGATAAAAATGGGTTAGAGAAATACAGAATGTTAGGCAAGTGAAGGAAGTTTATTTATATAGTGTGCTCAGGGGAAACCTCTTTTACAAGGACACATCTGAACAGAGAGTGCTACATTTAACAATCTACCCACTTAACAACTGTAAATGATTTTTACAGAAAGGTTATTCCAATAGTCTAGACAAGCATAATTGGTGTTTCGGACTAAAAAAAACAGTAAAAATAGTCAAAGTAATCAGACTGGGCATATATGTTAAAGGCAAAGTACCAAGGACTCTAATAACTGATTGTAGGGTATAAAAGAAAAGCAAAACAATATTGCTGCGTTAATTTGGCCTGCCAAACTGGGTGAGTGGAAATGATATTTATTAACATGCAACTGTCATTATTAATTACTTGGATGAGACGTCTCAAAATAACACGGCTAAATGAAGGTTTTATTTTCTTCAAAATCTCTGTTGCTCTTCTAGTCCTCCCCATCTTACTGCCACATATATTTTCTATTTCCATTCAGCATATGTTCCTATCCTAATCAGTTTACTTACATATTATCCATTTAATCCACATAGGTTCCAGTGAGGAAAGACCTTGACTATCTCATCTATTGCTATATCCCTGGATCCTACACAAGTCAAGTACCTACCATATAGTAAATAATCATATTTTTGAATAGTTGAATAAATGAGTGAAAGAACACTTCCACTGCTTTCTTCTGTAGGTTACCCTCTTCAGTGTGACCAGGTTAACACAGGAGTTACCAAATGTCTAGGGCTGCTTCTTTTCTCATTTTTCACAAGGCATTCTTATCTATCACTTCAGTTACTATACATTTGCACATTTTTATCTCTACCATGAAGTCTGAGATGCAACCTAATATATCCTTCAAGCTGGATGTCTCAAAGGTATCACAAATTCAGCAAGAGCTAACTAGTGACCTTTATCACACTAGCCTGTCTCTCTTCCAGTGTTTTATATCTTAATAAATAATAGACACATTGCTGTCTTTTTGCTGTCTTTCACATTGCCTTCTCCACCACCCCTTGGTACTCAATCTATCTCACTGTGGATTTTATCTCAGAACTATCTTTCAAATCTATTTATCTCCATTTCTGAAAAGACTTTTGCCAGTCTTAGTTCCATCTTTGTATTTTGATTATTACAACAGCTTCCTAATAGCCTCTCTGCCATCTCCACAATGTATTGCTTATATTTTAGCTAAGAAGACCTTTACAAAAATAAAATCC
Organism: Dolichotis patagonum; assembly: GCA_004027295.1. Taxonomy (NCBI): domain Eukaryota; kingdom Metazoa; phylum Chordata; class Mammalia; order Rodentia; family Caviidae; genus Dolichotis; species Dolichotis patagonum. The sequence goes on from PVJX010003792.1 coordinate 63,978, forward strand.
TTAATATAATATCTATTACATAAAAGTTCTCAAGAGCTTCCCATAGTTTTTAATCCTTCAAAGCCTTGTCAGTTTAGCTTGTGAGTATCTTTCCCACTTAATTTTACACCACTCTGCCTTTAGTTTTCTGTACTACACTCTTGTTACCTATCTTTCAATTACCATTACTCTCCTGCAATAGTAACTTGCTTTCATTAAAGGCTTTCACAGAACTCATCTTCACAGCACTTACTTCATTTGTAACCATACATTTACTTTACTGATGCCTATTCTTTCATAAGATTACAAGTGCCATGAGATCACAGATTTCATCTCACTTTGCTCAACACTATACATGAAACATCCATCAAAATGTAAAACTCCCTCAAATATCTGATCTTTGAATTTCTTTACCTGAGATGTTATCTTGTGATTATATAGTATGCTACTGGCAAAATCGAGATCAAACAGATTTGGGCTTAAGTTCTGATTGCATCAACTTGTATAACCTTGAGAAAGCAACTTTATCAACAAACAAAACTCTTAAAGCCTGAAGTACTTCAAAGGATTTTGTGAGGGTTAATGATATAAAGCCCATAATAAGCTTAGCACGGTTTGGGCACCATGGTGGACTGTGGGGAAGGAGAGCAAGAAACAAGCCCTCCCTGCAAATCTGCAGCATGCGTGGGCTACTCGTGGGAGAACCAAATGCCAGCCCCTTCTGGTGCGCAGACTAGGAGATAGGAAGAGCAAGACTCCCCTCACCTACCCACTAGCCATAAGTGACCAGCTGATCCAGAGAAACACAGGCTGCTATGATTGCTACTGAGGTAAAATACAACCCAATGCTTGTAGCGTTTAGTGTTTCACTGATTTTGCAGGCGTAAAGCTGGTAGTCTGATCATCTGTTCAGAGGGCAACAATATGCAGAATAGCATCTGTAGGGAATCTCCTTCTAAAGGTGGTAGCCATTGTTAATTCCCTATTATCTTGTTTTGAAATCCTATATCATTTTCATTGTTTTGTTGGGTTGGGTTTTATTGTTTTATCTTGTTTTATTTTATTATATCCAATAGCATGGGTAGCTATTTCAAAGATAACAAGATACATTATAGTAGCCATTTTGGATTTACTATTATCTTGTTTTGAAGTCCTTCACTGCATTCATTGTTTTGTTTTTATTGATTCTATTCTGTTCTGTTTTGATTTTTACTATGTCTGAAGGTATGAGCAAGCTACTTTTAAGAAAACAAGAGGTGTTATTGAATAACCATTGTTGATTTCCTATTATCTTGTTTTGAAGTCCTATATCACTTACACTGTTTGTTTTTGAATGGATTTATTCTGTTTTATTTTGCTTGGTATTATTCTCTTTAAAATGAAAATTACAAAAAAATAATAAATAAGCAGCACAGTTTCTGAAAGACAGTTCAATATATATAAGGTATTGGTATCAACTATCTTTCACTCGTTCAAAGGGCCACGTGCTATTTATGTTGACTATTTACTTTCATCCCTTTTCTAATTAGATTTACAACCTCAACTGTACAGAGCTATAAACACATTTTCATAAATAATATTTAAAAGTTTTGAAAACTATCTATTTAATACCATTCACCCCCATTCTAAAAGTCACAGCATACAAAATAACAATTTTTTAATCTCATGGTTTCTGTAAATCAAGAAGCTAAAAGTGAGGACATTTGGTTCAAATTCTCTCACGAGGCTGTAGTCAAGCTGTGAGCCAGGACTGCAATCATCTTGAGATTGGACCAGGGATAAAGGATCTGCTGCTAAGTTCACTCATGTGGTTACTGAGCTTTAGGCTTTAGGTCCTCACAAATTTTGGCCAAGATTTTATGTAAATATATGATAAAAATGTCTCCCCAACATGTGTAAAACTGCTGTGAGATGGTAACATCCACTATGATATTCAATATCCTTTATGAAATGCAATAAATTCCTCTGTGTTTAATCTTCCAAAAATTCTCTATCTTAATAAAAGGGTATCATGTTTAAAAGTTATTTTTATTGATTTTCCTTTTTTATTATCTGCCATTGGTACAGATAGGAATTTTTCGAAAACTAATCACCTTCTAGAACAATGGTGGCAAGTATAGAAAGCATGTTGTTTTTCATTAAAGCCAAAAGATGTTCATGTATGAGTTGTTTTTGCTTTCTAAACTAAAACCTCAGTAGTATTCAGTTTAATTGCAGTGTTGACACTTTGCTATAAGAGGGTTTGGAACTGCATTTTGGACACTCCTCTCTAAAAGGTTCCCACCACTGATCTAGACTTTCCTACGTACTTTTCTTGCTTTCCCTAATCATTTTATTATATAGTTCCTTTGTTTTATCATTATTTTAATAATCCTCATCTTTGATTGTTTCGCATAATGTTAATAAAGGTAGTTCTTTGTGCAAAAAAAGTTCTTTGGAAAACTCTTTGTACAGGTAACATCATTTTCATCACAACACTTCATTCAAGTGATAGAAAACCAATTCAATCCCCCATTAAGGGGGGAAAATGCATTGGTTCACAAAGTTGGGTAGGAAAGTGGCATATCTCTGAAAAAAGAGCTATAGGAAAGAGGGCCTCAGAAAACAGAAATGGGTCTCCCTCTTGTCTTTCTCCCTCCCCTTCTCCCTCTTATTCCACTTTCCTCCTTCCTCTCCCCACTTTAGCTTTATTATATAAGCAAACTTTTCCACATGGAATTGTAAAATACCTTCCAACAGTTTCAAAATCTAAATTTCATCTTCATAATCCAAGTACAAGAAGGAGTTTTCTTCTTTGATGCTTATATTTCAATCCAGGTGGCAACTTCTGACTTGGGCCACAGCCCACACAAATTCTAGGTTAGGCTAAGATAAGCAATGTGCTCACTCCTTTACAGGCTGCAGGGGAAGGAATCAGTAGGCAAGACTTTTTTTGAAATAGATAGGGATATCCTGGACAAAAAAAATCAATAGATATCACATGTGGTATTTATACATAATGGAGTAATACTCTGCCATAAAGAAAGATAAACTTGATTTATTCATAGGTAAATGGATGCAAGTGTCAAAAGATACAAGTCAGACACATAAGCTAAATACTGCGTGGTTTCCCTTACATGAAAAAAACAAACTACATATAAATATGTAAATAAAGATCAAAATAGAAGAGATAAATAATAAGTAGGGAACAGTTCATATACTTACATTACATATTTCATTGTTTCAAAAAATATATACGCTCCCTGATTGACATGTTTTGAAGTAGTATTGTTGTAGTTTTTTTTCCTTCTTATTTTTCTTTCTTTCCTTTTATCCTTGAAATAAAATGGATTTGGAAAAAAATATATATATGCTAATTTGTTACATTTATACTAATAGTTTGTCTTAGATTGTTGAAAGTTTTGTGTTACCTGCTTCCTTTTTTAAAAAAAGTTTTGGGTTATATCTACTCATAGTAACCACTTTGAAGATACTAATACACAGAATATTAACTATTTTTATCCTCTTAGAATTTTGTTATGAAATTTTTAGTTTTTCATCAAATAAAATCAGTGAGATATGGTAAGTATCCTTGGAAAAGATTGGAAAGCGCTGCTATGCATGGTAGTATTTACATGGATAACTTTGGAATTTACCCTCTCAAGTCCTGAATTTTTATCTAGCCTTTTATCCAACTACTCTAACTCACCTCACCATTCTATTCTTTTTTCAAAGTCCTAAAACCTAGCACACGCAAATCCTTCCAAATTCAAGGCTCTAAAATACCTCATTTACTTTGTACCCATTATTTAATGCCTGTTAGTTGTACTATTCATCACTGACCTTCATGAGAAACTTTTTAACACAGACTTGTAGGATTTCTGACACGGAAATATAGCTACATCATCTCTCCCTAGTTAATGAATAATAAAATACTGTTGTAGTGCTCGCTTCGGCAGCACATATACTAAAATACTGTTGAAAATTTTTCTTTTATAAGTGGCTCTTACAAGTAATCTTTATAAATAAAAATATCTGCAACTAATTTTAACATTTTATTTGAATATAATTTCAACTTACAGAAGACTTGCAAAATAAGTTTAATGCACAGAATTTCTATGTATCCTTTATCCAGACTCATCTATTGTAAATGTTTTGTCCTATTCACTTTACCACTATGCAAGCTTGTATTCATGTTTTCTCTCTCCTTTTCTTTCTCCCAGGAATCTTGCTATTTGAGAGACAGATGTTTATATCCTCAGTCATAAATTCTTCAGTATAAATTTCCTAAGAATAGAGATACTCTTGCATAATCACATTACAGTTACCAGCTTCAGAACAATCAATATTTCTACCCATATCAAATCTACTGAGTTTAATTTTTTCAATTAATTTAATAATGCCATCTATAGCATTTTTATAGGATCCAGTTGAGAATCAGGTATTTCATTCACTTGTTCTCTTCAGTCTCCTTTAGTCTGACACACTTTTAAAGCTTCTCTTTGTTACTTTTGACATGACATTTCTTAATATAGTCACAGGGGGTGGGGTTATAGTTCAGTGGTAAAAAAGGTATTTAGAATGCATGAGACCCTGCATTTAATCCCAAACACCACCACCATCACCAAAAAAAAAAAAAAAGAAAGAAAAGTATAGAGTCTCTTTTTATTATAATGTTGCTCATTTGCAGTTTTCCTGACTTTTTTTTTTTCATAACTAGGTTCAGGTCACTGCCAGTTGAAATACTAATAGTGCACAAAATGTCACAGCATATAATGCCCATCTATCCATCACTGTTGACATTAATTTTGATCACCTTATCAAGGCATTGTCTGATTTCTAACTAGTTACTATTTTTGTCTTGTAACTAGTAGGCAATCTGCAAGACACTTCAAAATCATGCATATATCATGTTTCTCATTAAAAACTTCCCATGGATTTTTCACACATTTATGATTCTTACCTGATCCAATCTGTACTGAGACAGTTACAAAATTTTAATCCTTTTTAACCATTCATTTAAATTTACATTAACGCCTTTTAATAAGTCTAAAATGTAAAGTATAATATGTGCTGTGATTTGAGTTTATGAACTTATGCTTCCATCTAATAACTAAATACTAAAATAAATAACATTCATTTTAATCACTAGCCCATACATGTCTTCTGTGAGTTAAATTTTCTAACAACCATGCTGAGAATTGTACTGCCATCTTTGGGATAAAATGCAAAATTCAATTACTGGCATATAAAAATCAACTTTTGACACAGCTAATAGATATTTAAACATTCTAAAAGAAAACAGTAGTTGTCACCTTTATCATAAGCAAAACTATTGTTTCTTCATCAGTAATATAATCTATCTACTATGAACTATTTTTTGTTTTGGGGGAGGTTGGTACCAGAGATCAAACTCATGACCTCCCGCTTGCCAGGCAGGCGCTTGTGTTGCTGAGCCCTATCAACTACTTTTTGTGTAGTTAGTCAGAATACAAAGAAGTATTCTAACATAGTCCTGGGGCTATAAATTGCTGCTACTATTTTGAAAGACAATCTAGCAACTGCTTTTACACTCTTAAAGATATCTACCTATGGCTTGTATGAGATGTAAATTAACAATTATAAGGAAACTAAAACCAATCTAAATCTTTTCAACAGAAACCAGATCAGTAATGTTTTACTCAAACAACAGACTACTGTCAAATGTTATAAAGAACAATATGGCTTTATAAAACACACATATACATATATTATTAAAAAACAACATATTTCCACATAATACTGCAAAAGGATAGGAGGGTATCCTATGCATATAAATCTGTGCATAGAAATCTACCCTTACGTATGTGTCCATTGACTTCTAGAAACAAACATAAGAAACTGTAAACAACCTGTATTTCCAGAGAATGGGACTACAGAGATCAGGAACTTTTACTTTCCATTTTATATCTTACTCTTACCAGTTGAACTGCTAATCACAAGTATGAGTTGTTTATATTTTTCAAAATTTTTTAAAAATTTTAAGTGTCAAAAGTAAATAATCTGTCACAATAAAAAATGAAACAAAAAGAATTATCTGATAGGAATAACATAAAACTATTTTTTCCATGTTCTAACTCTATTCTCTCATCTGGAGATACCCATATCATAAAAATATTCACCAATCATATTTTATCATATGTGTATATATTAAGAGGCATGCTGTATTTTTAACTAAAGACTATATATGCAATTTTACAAACTGTTTTATAATTCATATGACATTAAGAGCCCTCCACATGTTTACACATGACATACAGTACATCCATTTCATTATTTCAGTGAAAATACTAACAAAACACGGAGACAGTTTTTCTCCCTCAGCTGCAAATGTAACAAATAAGAAATTTTGAGAAAGCTATTATTTCATCTCAAAATGGAACTTTAACTCTTTATAATAATTTTCAGCAACCACATATCACACTGAGATTTACTATTTTCCCAAAGTCATCAGGATTTAACAGGCATCCAAATTATGTTTATATTTAATGACTTTTACTGGCATGACTATCCCTACTTACAAAGATTAAGTTCTTTCATGGAATTTCTGGATTCAAGAAAATCATATAAAACAGGTTTGTTTGTTTTTTTTGTGATTTTTTTTTTATTTAAAAGAGAATAAAACAAAAGGGGGCAGTACAGAGCAGATCAGAAGAGGACAACATAGGCAACACAGTACTTTACATTAAGTCAACTGGACATCAACAGTATCTAACGCCATATCTCTTACTCTGCTATAGTTGAGCTAAAACAGTTTTATACATAATAACTCTCTAAAAGCAACCATGTTTTAAAAAAAAAAGTTACCATGTAAAGTAGTGTAATTCCACATTAACCAAAACACCTGATCAAAACAGATTAGAGAGGCAATGAGTTTCCAGTAAGACATGAAATTGGAATATGTGAAGAGTAGAAAAACATTGAAAACTGAAATACTGACAAGTAATATTCACTAAGCACCCTCCTGGAAATAAACATCGCCCTTATGGACTTTAAATATTTTAACTTACATACTCTTCATAACCAGCTCATAAGGTGGGTTTTATTTTTATTCCTAAAAAGCAGGGTAAGCAACCGGGCCAATTTCACCACCTGATAAGTGAAGTCAAGACTGCACGGAAGGTAGTGTGGCCCCCTCTAAACTGAAGCACATCAAGATAAGATTAGCATACAAACCATAAATAATGTGATGGTTTTGTTTGTGCAGAAATCAGCTACAGGGTTTAAAGGACTTTGAGAGGATCAGCTCCTAAAGATCCTTCCAATCCTCTACTCCAATCTTTCTCTGCTTTAATACCTATAGTCCTAGGTCCTATATAATACACATTTGAGATAATGTATATAAGCAACAAGCACAGAGCCTAAACAAAGTACTCAATATAGCTTTGCGGCAATCATCGTGAACTAGACTTAATAAATGAACCAGAAATAAAAAGACTTAAGTACAAACAAAAGTAAGACAGCAAACTTTTAGGAAAAAAAGAATGAGTTGGAACAAGACGATAACAGTTTTAGGAGAAATTAATAAAGAGCACATAAAGATTTTGGATTCACATTATATATGTAGCCACCTTAAAACAATATTTTAATAGTGTAATAGTGAACAAAAAGGTCCATGTGTTACTGTAAAGCTGGAATGCTTAGTGCCAATTTTAGATTCCATACTGGAGAAACAATTTAAATAACACCTGATTTAAAATACATATTTTTAAACATATTCCTCCAAAGAATTTAACTATTTGTGTTTGAGTGTGATAAAACTACATAATAACTCTCTAAAAGCTACCATGTTTTAAAAAAAAAGTTACCATGTAAAGTAGTGTAATTCCACATTAACCAAAATACCTGATCAAAACAGATTAGAGAGTCAACATTCTATCATTAAAACTGGAATGGATATTTCTACTTTGAGCACCATGTAGTAGGTCAGTACCAAACAATGTTCCTGCTGATTAATTAGAGGGAAAGAAATATATTTTCAAAGAAATCAGAAATGCAGAATTAGTTGAGGACAAGATAGGTTAAAATTTTAGAAGGAGGAAAACTACAAGGAGTTGAACTAAAGATCGGCAGCTAATTTTTTTATGTGAGGATTTGCCAATAACAAGACATAATTCACTATATTAAAAAAAGACATAAATTTATAATAATCATATAAGTCTTTAATATACCTCACCCAACAGCTAACATTGCAAGCAGACATAAAAATCTTAATAGTACAATTAACAAATTTAACCTGATGGAACAGTATAACCAATAGTGACAAATTCAAATTTTTTTCAAATGCACCTGCAACATATACCTAAATTAATCACATAGTTAGGCCATAAGTAAAACCTCCAAATATTCCAAATAAGCTCTGACCTCCATGGCATTAACTTATAAATAAAATAAAATGAAAGAATTTATTTTTAAAGGATTTTAATTTAATTAGATATTTCATGGCTTTATGAGTCTCTGGATATATTTATAGATGTAATAATTAAAGTCTGTCCTTGTGTACAAAATAATAAACAACAAAAACGAGACCTGCACATTCCCTGGTTTTCACCTGTGCTGCACAAACATATCTAAGGTCTGGCTACGGGGCTCAAGGTCTTCTCTGAGATGACCTCTTATGGTCTTTTCACCTTATGACACCATTTCTTTGCCATTTATCATTTACTCTACACAAAGCATCAGCTTGAACAAAGCATGCATACTTTCATTTTGTACCCTAACATCTGAAAGGGCCTTCTCTTTCTCTTTTGGTATTTAATTCTCTATTTTTTGTTGTTTTTTGTATGCACATTTTCAGCATTTTTACTTCCTTTTCTCCCCAGTTTTCCCTCTTTTCCTTTTTCCCCAGCTATCCTTCCTATCCCTACAAAGTCCACAGAAATACAATTTAAAACTGTACCCTAGGATTTAGAAACTAAACTTCTAAATAGCCCATGGAACAGAAAGTATCAAAAACCAAAATATTTTGAACTGAATGACAACAGATAAAACATATTATCTTTTCATGGCAGAAAATGCGATCATCTGTATCTGTTATAAAAACTGGTATCAAGTGCCCATATGCAAACCCAAACAAGTTGATAGGGCAGATTATGTCCTCTATCACTGCCCCCTCCAGTTGAATGTTGGTCTAATGGAATTCCAGATCAATCTCACATCCTAATCCAGCATCTGCTTCTCTCTAGACATGTATGTTCCTGTGGTTTCTACTAAAAAGAATACCACAAACATCATTCTATAACAGAGGGCTTGCATGGAGCAAGGTAGTCATATTGTAAATGTGACCCCTGCCATGGTTTGCTACAGAATGTACGAAGATGTCGTTCCTCGAAGATATCAATGCTGCCACTGTCATCATCAAGACCATCAGTGCCCATTCAGTCTGTGAACAGGTACCCTACTGGCTTCAAGCTGCATTACCAGTCTTTCACTACAGTAACTGGTGGTGACCAGGCCAAAGTACAGCAACGAGACACAGGAGAGGTAGAGAGAGCCGAAGGAAGGAAGGAAAATAGAAGGTTGATTGCTTGTTAGCTTTTGCTAACATGTATGATTCAAACTGTCTCCAGGACAACAGCCAAAACCTGCAATGTCTGATGCAGCACCTGCTCATTTGGTTACACTAACTCCAAAAAACTAACAGTATCACATCCTATTTTGGTTCGCAGTTAACTGAACATTTACAAAATAATTTTTAACCTTTTGTTGGGTCACATGAAAGACCTAAAGTAGAGATTATTAACATACTTTTAAAATTTTATACAGTTTTTCACTTTTATGTCCATATAAATTATGAAAGAGATTACTTGTTACCCTTTTGGCCAAGATTAAGTAAAGTTATGAAAGACATTCCTAGAAATATACAAGAGAAAATAATTGTGTAACATTCGTATTGATATTCAATTAATTAAAATATAAATATTCCATCTGTAAATGACCTAAGACCATATTATACTTTCTCTATGGTACATTCAATCACAAACACTGTAGTTGAACCACTAAAGTGGATTTAAAATCACAAAACGAGATCTAGAAGATAGAATTTAATTTCCAAAATTATCTTTGCCTGCTTTAATCTGTACCAGGTAAAATAAACCTGTAATTTTTTTTTTTGTCTTTTTTGAGACAAGGTCTCATTCTGCAATTCAGGTTGGCCTTAAGCTCACTTTGTAGCCCAGGCTCATCTCAAACTTGCAACAACCCTCCTGCCTCAGCCTCTAGGGTGCTGGGATTACAGGCATGAACCACCATACCAGCTTTAAAAGCAGTAATTTCTCAGTTGCTGTTGGATATATATGAGAGGGAAAGGAATGGTCTAAAGATCACACACATGTACATATAAAGTTTCAAAGCACAGTTACAATCATTCTCAAGAAGTAATTTTTGATTCTACAATTGAGCTTTATTACAATATACACTAAACTGTCAGTATACTCCCATAAGTGGAAAATTCTGCAAAGACACAAAATTATATACTATGATAGATAAGAAAATAAGATTGCCCAACCTAGTGTTTCCTTCTTAAAATCAAATTTGTTGAGTTAAAAGTAACATACAACAACTTAAAATGTTAAATTTGGCGGGCGGGTTTTCTTTGATATAGGGTCTTGCTAAATTGTCCAGACTGGCCTTGGATTCATGGTCCACTCAATCCCTACTACCAAGCGTCCTGAAAAGCTGGGATTACAGTTGTCACCTCATCTGGCTAATTTGATGACTTTTGACATTACACAACAGTGTAACCACAATTAAAATATAAAACATTTCTGTCACCAACTAAAGCTCCTTCCTGCTCTTGTCCAGTCAATTCTACCTACCAATAACCATCTCTGGTCTCTTTGTGAGACTACAAACTAGTCCTTTTCTATATCTTCTAAAAGTAGAATACAAAATATTTACGTTATTGTATATAGCTTCTTTCATTTAGTATAACATGTTCATTAATCTTTTAAGATTCACTCATATTGTTGGTATTTAGAGTTCAATTCCTCTTACTGGAAGGGGATATATCATAGGACATACTTGTTTTTCTGTGCAACTACAATCAACATCCATGTGTGGTTACCATTTCAAAGTTACTATAAATAAAACTGCCATAGAAGACTTGCATGAACAAATTTTTATGTGGCTACATGCTTTCATTTCTCTGTTTAAAATATCTGAGAGGATTCCAGCATCATATGCTAAATCCCAAACTATTTTCCATAGTTTCAAGGAAATATACCACCTTACATTCCAATAGTGTTCAAAAAATCTGCTATTTTTAACTTATTTATTTTCTTTTTATGAAGTTATATCAGCCCTTTATATATGCTGAGTATAAATCATTTATCAAATATACAAATTTTTTAATACTGAGACTTGACATTTCATTTTCTTACTGATGAATTTCAAGAAACAAACATTATTATACACAGGCAATATGGTGCATGGCTATAATTCCAGCACTGAGAAGGTGGTGGCAAGAGTACGACATTCAAGGCCATGATGAGCTACACAAGGAGCATAAGGCCAGCCTGCCTGGACTACACAGTAAGAATGTTTAACTTTAATTCTGATGAAATCTTCTTTTTTTTTCCTTCTATGGTATGTTTTTCTTCTAGATTTTTAATATAATTTTAAAGTTTTAAATGTAGCTATATAATCCATTTCAAATTCGTATTTTGTATATGATACAACAGTCAGTGTGAATTTGCAGGTAAATTATTTAGTACTTCCAGCACATTTGTTGGAAAGACCACTACTTTGGCTTTTGAACTCCCTTGGCACCTTTGCCAAAAATCCGCTAACTATATGTGTGTGGGTCTCTTTCCAGACAGTTCAATCCTATCCTATCAAGCCGTGATGCTTATCCTATTACTATTACACTGTTCTTAAGTAAGTCTCTAAATCAGGTAATAAAAGCCCAACTATGTACTTTGTTTTGATTACTGCTTTATTGCTCCATACAAATCTTTAAATTAGGTTGTCAATTTCTTTAGAAAGATAAAAAGAAAAAGACTGTTGGAACTTGTATTAGGATTTTGCTGAATCTACAAATCAATTTGTAACTGTGTTTTTTATTCCCTAGGTATACATGAGCATCATCTGAGCATATTAAAAGAAAACGCAGGACTGGAATGCCACCCCAAACCAACTGAATTAATATATTTTTCTTATTAGCCATGATTCAGAAATGCTACTTTAACTTTTTAAAATAACTCTAACCAGTATAATTAAAGGCAACTGGCATTCTATGATACTCTTTTGTCATAAATATTTGTGGCATCTAACCAAAACCTAGGATACTCTAAAAATTAGTTTCCACTTAGATCTATGATATAATATTTAAGTAAGACATATCCTATTATAACAAGGCACTTGGTCATCAAGCTAAATTTGAAAAAAGAAATATAGAATTTTTTAAATGACAAAAAAAGACAGAAAAAAATTGTCAATCTAGATTTCTGTGCCCAGCCAAACTATCCCTTCAAGAGTATGAATTAAAGAAAAAACTTTCAACACAAAAGAACATTTTAAAATGCACTTTAGGAGAAAAAAATCAAACCAGAGAAAAGAAACGTGACACACAAAAAAACAGGCAGGTAAAAGCTTGGTAATTCTATCAAGGATTTAAGGAACAATTAATCCCAATTGGAAAACTTCCAGATAAAAGAAAAGAGGCATTTTTCTTAAGCCTAGTATTACCTCGATTTCCAGATCAAATGGGGATAGATGCTAAAGAACATTATAACCAAGACCTCTTAATGCAAATATACATAAAATTCTCAATAAAATATTAACAAACTAAAAACAGCAAAGTGGGAAAAAAACGCAGCCTTGTACTAATGAGTGTAGCAAGTCTCATGAAATGAAATCAAATTTAAAAGGCATTGAGTTTTATTGTTTTGGTTGGTTGGTTGGTTGGTTGGTTTTCAGATAGGGTCTCCCTGTGTAGTTCAGGCTGGCCTTGAACTCACTACATAGCCAAGGCTAATCTCCAACTCACAGTGATCTTCCTGCCTCAGCATCCTGAGTGCTGAGATTACAAGTGTGTGACACTCACGTATGGCTTTTTTTAACGGCTTTTTTAAAAAAGAAAACATATCACAGCCCAATTGAGTTTATTCCATCAGAACTCAGATTTCTGCATATATGTTTCTTTATGCTTTTCCACACATTTGAAACACATATAATTTTCTTAAGCTATAAAAAGCAGTAGTTTGCAGATTAAAGGAAACTGAAACCAAAATGCCGAAAGTAGAGGATAAGATTAAGAAGTTAACTTATTCCTCACAACCTTACAAAGATTTAGAACTTGACAATATTAATTGCACTGGATGCTGGAGTAACATTTCCTATCAAAATTAGGAGTTTAGTTACAGATCTGTATTTTTATAGTTATAAAGAAGTTTGACTGAACATCTGCATATCCACACTTACAAGAAACTATCTCCCTCCACCATACTTTAAGTGTCTACTTTCCTCAGGCTTTCAGAAGAAAACCATATGGTGTGTGCGGAAAAATGAAGTCAAGAAACTAAGCATTGGATGTCACCAGGTACTCTATGAGGGTAGGTCACAAGTGACAGAGTTAAATCCAGGAGCAACTTTAACCATAAGAAACACACGCTGATAGATAATTCCGTTTTCCTGGAACCATTGGAGATATGTTCTCAACCAGGACAGAAATGTTCTATATTTGCCGTCACTAAAGTAGGCACTAGTCACATACAGCTATTAAGTACTGGATATGTGGCTAGTGTACTTGAAAAGTGAGTTTATTTTAATTTGTATGTTTAACTGTAATATATACAAGGAAGTAGAGATTAGTAGTGGGCACTGTAGCTCTACACCAGTTTCTGTGAGGCTCTCCATCAGTACTGAGCTCCATCTGCTCAAAGCAGTAATTCAGAAAAAAATATATATATAGTTGTTGTTGTTGTTTTCTTTTTTGTTCCAGGAATTGAACTCATGATCTCATCCTTGCCAGGCAGGCGCTTGTGCCACTGAGCTAAACCCCAGCCCCAGAAATCAATATACTTCTTTTTGGCTTTCCTCTCTTTCCCGTCAGATTTCCCTATTCTCTCATTATAATGTCTGGGATCATTATAATTTCTGCCACTAAATCAATCATAGAGTATGTGAGTGTGCTTTGGGAAAAACTAAGACTCCCAAGAATCTGACAAGAGCTTCTAAAAGAAAGACAAAGATCAAAATGAGCCAAAAGAAAATTAGGAACTGAAAAGAAGAAGCAGAAGTAAATTTCAATAAATTATTAACAATATCAGAAAGATAAAAATGGAATGCTGCATAGACAAAACAAAAACACAATGCAGCATTAAAATGAAAACTGGCCTACAAGTAAAAGGCTCTGGGTTCAAACCATAGCACCACAAATGCAACGGCAAGCAGAAACACTGAAAAGACACCCATGATTTGGAGGTAGATTTATTTTACGTTGATGGGCACTGGTTGGGATCATTACCAAAATACAGGCCCTGAATTCTGCTGTTCTAAGGCTTATATGGGATAAGCAAGCAAGAAGTACAGAGGCAGAATGGCCTGTCAATTGAACACTGGTTCTTACAATAAGCATCACAGTGACCAGCTCTGCATCACAGTACCAGCCTTTTCCAAGAAACAGAAGAACTGTTACCAGAACTATTATCTGGGCAACTAACAGATTGAAGTTTATTAGCTGGGAGTCATGGAGAAGATTCTGTTATAAAAAAACAACAAAATAGAAAGAGAGAACAAGCAAAATTAAATGGAAACATGGAACCTAAAAATTAAAACTGCAGTAATAAAATTTTATAATTTAGTAGAAGAATAGGAAAGTATTATGAAGAATAACTAGAAAATAAGATAAAACCTAAGGGATATAATATGAGGTGAGGGTAAAAACATTAGACATTTAATTAACCTAGAATATACAAAGTCCAACTAATAAAGGAAATTCTGTGAGCTTCCAGAGAAAAATCATGATGGATTTCAATTTTTAATATACTTGATACTTTTTTTAAAATAGACTACTTATTTCACAAGTAAACAGTCTTTCAATATCAAAGAAAGAACATACCAAAATAGATTTTTAAACAGTGATATAACTATAGGAAGAGGATGAAAGAGTAGAAGGAACAATAATAGGAGGGCTAAATCCTCCATTATTGTAACAGAATTGTATAATACAAGTAATGAATTGCAGAGCTATATTATTTTAAATTATGTAGATAAATACCATAAGAAACAGGGAAAAGAATTAGGAATAATTGTCTTTGGAAAGCAAGACTGGAGAAGAGGTAAGAACTAGGAAGAAGATCAGTGTGTTTTTGTTTTTATTTTTTCATTTTAAGTATTTTGATTTTTAAAAGTCTTTTGATTTTTTAAAACTATTTGACTTTTTGTGTATGTAATCCTTGAAAGAAAATTTTAAAATTATAAAAATAGCATAAATATTATTAAAATATTTTATTGTTTGAAATTATTTTTATTATTAGTTTTAAAGGATGGTATAATTAAAACTCAAAGATAATCACAACACAGATAATATACACTCATTTTAGCCATGTTAATAAAATTTAATAAAATGCTAAAAGGAAAAGTAATTAAACCTATTAATGCCAACAGTAGGGAGCTACAATATTAATAAATCCATTTATTTTTCTATGAAAAGTCACCAAATAAAATTTGTGAGGATGATTAAGCTCCATACATGAAAAAAATTAATCTCTATATATTTCTAAAAATTAATGTTAAAAATTAATTTTATCACAGAAACATAATAAACTAGATGGTCATAAGACTGTTATGTATAAATGGTATTCAAATCTATTAGCTAAATGATAAAAACTGATAATCCAATCAAGGATCCTAACAGACAAAAGAAATCAGTACAGATTTATATTTTAGTATGCATTATATGAAAGTAATAACTGATAACTCACTAGCATATATTTAACCACTTTTAACTTCAGTTTCATCTCATTTGTCTTCCAGGCGGCCTTCTGGCCTTTCACTCTGTCAGGTTTCCACAAAGCAACTAAAACACGATAAAATGCAGCAAAGGGAAAGCGATGGCATCCAGACATCTACAATAGGAGAATAACAGGAGAACAACAGGAGACGGCTCTTACCGTCGGCAGCTTCCACACTTAGTCTTTGACTATGAGAACACTGACGGGAAACTTCATTCGGAGAAAAAACTTCATCTGGAATTTTAGTAATCTTTTTTATGCAGCAAATGCTTTGAGAAATAATACTCAAAAATGGAGAAAAACTGGCAAGACTTTTTCACACTAGTTGTTAAAGCATAATACTATGACTATTCTTAGGCCAAGTATTACAGTTTTCATTCATAAGTAAATTAACATTTAAATATCTCCTTTACAATACTTATTTCTGATAACTTATTTGGATATTTACTTTTCTTGTGCACAGCATCATCATAATAAAAGCAATCGATTTCGTCTTTTTCTGAGAACTTTAAAACAAATTCTAAACCAAGTGTTTCCAACTCCATTAAAATACTGAACCTTCAAAAACTAACCCTGTTATTTAGTACAAATAATTTACTACAAAGTCAGTTTATGCCTACTTTATCTAAGCCAAAATAAAATTTTAATTCTAATACTAATAATTAACTTTACTCAATATGGTACTGCACATATTAACCAGTAAGACCTGAATAAAAGCAAGAAAATAAAGATCTATTACTAGAACTAAAGAGAAGAAAAAGATTAGCAAATCAATATTGTAATTTTTCATTTTTAAGGTAACCATGGCTAAAACTAATAGTCTTCTAATGAAATTTGTTGGAGATGTCCATAATTAATAAGGATCATAAAAAGCAGTAAATGCTGTATTTGTCAAGAAAATCCTACTGAAATAGTAATACAACAAGTACTGGAAAGGCTAAGTGATCTCTTAATAAAGTTGCTAAATCTAAAATTCTGAAAAAGAATTTTTTTGGTCTTTTGTTTGGGGTGAAGGACAGGGTTTCATTATGCAGTTTAGGCTGGCCTGGAATTCATTTTGTAGGCCAGGCTGGCCTCGAACTCGCAGCAATCCTCCTGCCTCTGCCTCCAAAGTGCTGGGAGGCACAAGCCTGTGCCACCACACCCAGCATGAATATGAAATTTTAACGCAGAACATTTTTCAACTAAAAAGTACTACTTTCTCTACATCATTCTTTTGAAAGTTTCACTAAATAACACTAATGCTTTAAACATGAGAAACTTTCACAGTGAGCAACATTTTCTAATTCAATTAACTGGAAATGAGACAAACTTACTGAGATTTTTATATAAATTAAATATATCACTGGCATAGAATAAATTTTAGAGACTAATCAACATTAAAATTTGCTGGACACTCATAAAGCTAAACATTTCCATTTCCATAAAGTAACTAAAACATGATAAAATGCAGAAAAGGGAAAGCAATGGCAGGGAAAAAACAAAAAAAAAGCCATAAATAGCTATAGAATGAGAAATCATTAGTAAATAATCATTTAAAACCTGAATTCTTTACTAACCAACAAACAAGGACAGATTTAAGCATTTTATACACTTAACAAAAGGAAAAGATGTTTTCCATATGAAATAAAAGTTAAGCTTTTTAATAAGAAAAGTTGTCTAATGAGACAGTTCTGATGAGTTGTCCAACTCTAATGAGTTGTCTGATGATTAAGCTTGGGGGAAAACAAGGTGCTAGATAAGATTTCAAAATCATCTTGTATTTCCCTCAATGAAGCTTTTCCCCACCCTTGTGCCAATTAGGACAGGATAAATTAACTCCCTTAACCTATCGCATGCTGGAAAAGGGTAAGGTTGGAAATATATTAATTTCTACAAATCCAAAGAATTTTTGCCAGGACTATGTGGATTTGGAAAATGGGAATTCCAGTAAATTCCAACTAACCATCTTGTTCCCACAGAGAAATAGTACTGATTTGTTCAGTCTTGGAACGGATAGACTTTTCATTCAACAGAGCCAACAGAATTATAAAGCTTAGGTACAAACCTAAGCTTTATACACCTAAGCTTTACAAACCTAAGCTTCTTACACTGACAGAAAGTAAAGTTTTCAAGGGAAGTTTTCTAAGTTTTCAAAGGAACTATTTCTAGGTAGTATTTCTTAAAACTCTCATCATAGGACATTTGGTCAGTCTTTTCCTCCATTTGCACTATGCGACAGCGAGGTCTTAATGTGGACTGGCAACCACCAGCTGCCCAGTGCTGTTCATTAACTTCTTTAAGCTTCAATTTCCTCAACTGAAACAGAAGACAACCATAGCCAACTTTGATAACTATTTCACAGACTTTATAAAAAAATAATAAAAGAGATAATCATACAGAGGAAAAGTAGTAGAAATCAATCCTACATAGTTTTTTCAGTAAATAGTGAAAGAGAAACACTTCTTATGTCATTGTAGGAGTATGGCATAAACCAGTACTACCTGAAATGGTAATAACAAAAAAAGAAAATCCCAGACCAACATCTTTCATAACCACAGATGAAAAATTCTAAACTCAAAATAATTTAACAGAGCTAGGAGTTTAGCTCAGCAGCACAAGCACCTGCTTGGCAAGCATGAGGTCATGAGTTCAATCCTTAGTACCAAAATAATAATAATAATAAATGTCAAGCAATAAAAAATAATTTCTGTAACTAAGTAGGCTTTATTCTAAAATTATAATGTTGGTTCAGTATTAAAAATAAAGCAAGGTTAGCTCATCACTTTGACAATTTAGAGAATTTCTACATCATCATCTCAATAGTCACAGAAAAAATATTTCATAAAATTTAACGTTCATCATTTAAAACAAAAACCTCTGCTAGGCATGGTGGCACATGCCTGTAATCACAGCACTCAGTAGGCTGAGGCAAGAGGATCGCTGCTAGTTCAAGGCCTGCCTGAACTAAGTAAGGAGACCCTGCCTCAATCAAAAAAAAAGTTCTCAGCATTCCTAGATAAAAAGAATTTTTTAACCTAATAAAGTATCTACTACCAATACTAATTTTTTGATATACACGCTACCTATACATAACATCAATCTAAACAGTGAAATACTGAACCTTATCTTCTTAGGCTGGGGAGAAATCAAGAGACTGTTGCCAGGGATATAGCTCAGCAGCACAGTGCCTTCCTGGCAAGCCCAAGCTCGTAAGTTTAATTCCTGGTACCAAAAATAATAAAAAATAAAAATAAAAGAGAGACCATTTACTATCATCATTTCTATTCACATTTTATATAGGAAATCCTAGCCAGAAATATAAACAATAAAATGGTGCAAAAATATAAAGAATAGACATAAAATAGTTTTTATCTACAGATAATGTATTTGTAAGATAGAAAATGCAAAATAACCAACTGCATTGAATTTAAATTTATTAAGGTTGTATGCTATAAGCTCAAAACTTACCTGTTTTATTTCTACATACTAATAACAAAAAAAAATCCAATGGAGAAATATTAAGTGTGTCAGATATCTGCAATGAAAACTCAAAACAATAATATTGGGGTGCTTTTGTTTTTGCTTTTGTTCTCTCGAGGTTTTCTTCTTTGTTCTTAATTTTGTTTTGGTTTGGTTGGGTTGGGTTGGGTTTTTGTGCTAAGGACTGAACTCTAAGCCCTGGACATGAGAAAAAAAATTTTAATGTATATAAATTGGAAAAGATAAACAAATTCATGGTTTGAAAGACTCAATATTATAAAGATGTCAATTATCTCCAAGTTAACCTACAGATACAAGGCAAAATAATCAAAAGACCATGAAATTTTCCTGTAGAAATCAAAAAGCAAGGCAAAAGTCCTGGATTAGCTAAAACGATCTTTAAGAAAATCAAAATTGAAAGACTTACACTACCAGATTTCAACAAATACAGCAATAAAACACGGTCCAAAAATAGACCCACATATACCTAATCAATTACTTTATGAAGAAGGACCACTTCAATCTAAAGGGAAAAGACAGTCTTTTCAATTAATAATGCTAGCACACTGGAAACAAGTATGAAAAAATGATGAACTTAAGCCCACTTTCATACCATGTATAAAAATTGACAATATATCACCTATCTAAAAGTGAACAGTGAAACTGTAAACTAAAAGAAGGTACATGAACTCCGTGTAGGCAAATATTTTTAATTAATATACAGAAAACACTAACTTACTAAGGAAAACAATGGTAAGTTAGACTTCATTAAAATTAAAAACCTTTTTCCAAAAGATCATCTTCAGAGTAAAAAGATAACCCACTGACCTGGAAAAGATATACATACATACCCAGTATAAGTTTCCTATATAAAATACACAAAGAATATAAAAAATTACTACAAATCAACCAATAATAAAGAAGATAACTGTCTGAAGAGGAACTGACAGAGAAGAATATCCAAAATGGCCAGTCAACCAACATATGTAAAAGTACTCAAGAATCAAGAGCATCAACAAAATGTAAATTAAACAACAACTACACATGTCCCAGAATGACTAGACACTTTACTCACTGGCAGTGTTCATATGAATGTAGAGCAACTAGAACTCTCATTCCACTCCCACTGGGTGAGTAGACACTGGGAAAACTGGTTGGAAATTTCTAAGGTTAATCATATACCTATCCCATGACTCAATTAATATATGTCTAACAAAAGATATAAAAGACTGTTCACTAAAATGTTATTTACAACTGACTCCCAAAATGTAAAAAATCCAAATGTCCATAAACTTAAGAATAAATAAATGTGGTACATTTATAGCATGGACTACTGCATAATACTAAAAAAGACCAAACTGGTGATACATGTTATAGTATGGATGAATTTTGCAGGCATTACTTTAAGTAAATGAAAGCAGATATAAGAGATACTATGTAATTCAATTTACATGAAATTTGAAAGCAAGCAAAGCAAATACTTACAAAAGTCAAAAGAGTGGTTAGAAGGGCAGAAATGACTCAAAAGATGAACAAAGATTTTTTCTGGTGTGCTGAGAATGTTGTATATTTGGATCTGGGTGGCAATTATATAAGTATTAATCTATAAAAATATTCATTAAGCTAGAGATGTAAAAATTGGTGTAGTTACAGTACATTTATATACCTTTATTTTTTAAAAAAATCTAATCTTCATATTAAAAAAGAAAACAAGCTTCAGTCTAGAATTTGAAGGCATATGCACTATTTATTAAATAGTCATCTTCTATTTGGTTCACAAGGAGGAGGAGAAGGGGAAATAAGAAGAATAAAGAAGATATACTATATACAGGAATGTAATAAACTCAATTAATGTAAGCATTAAATGCCATAACATGAACTAAGATTAGTAATAACAAGAATGAAAAATTGGATAGGTGAACTGGAGGAGGAAGGAGTGAGGGGAAAGAAAATTAAAAACAAAGAAAAAGGTTGTAGTGTATACAAGTAACCACTCCCCAAAATGAGGGTAAATTACATAAACTGCAAACATGAACTAATAAAATTTTTTTTATTTTAAAAATAGGAAATAAAGTCATGTTTAAAAGAAGAAACAGTTATTTAATGTTCATAGCATCTCAGCCAGGCATAGGCCATCTCTACAATCCCAGCACCTTGGGAGTCTCAAGTAGGAGGAAGGCAAGAAACAACCCAATCTGGGCAACTTCATGACTTAGTGAGACTTATGTCTCAAAAATAAAAAAGATAAAAGTAAAATGGTCTTAGGATGCAGCTCTGTGACAAAGGGCCAGAATTAATCCCAGCACTACGACAACACTCCACAACATGCCACACACACACACACACACACACAGATTATAGAGTTACCAGTCTCTCAAAGTGTGGGCGGGGAATGTAGCTTAAAGGTAGAACACTCACCTGCTCTACACAAGACCCTTATTTGATCTCCAGCACACAAAAAAATTGTGCCCAAACTATACCTATGCCTAATGAATCACACATAATCTTATTAAAACCCTGCAAAAAATCTACGGGGCAGGTGTCATTATTGTTAGTAGTTTTAGAAATAAGCAAATAAAGGTAAATAGATGTTGCTACTAAAATTATTTTCTTAGTAAACATTTTTGGTTTCATAAAATAGTTTCCCAAATATACTGACATGAAGCAATATTTAAATGTCCTTTCTGGCTTACCTTATCAATCTATCTGAAATATCATCTTCCAAAACTCTCTATCATCTTACTTTCTCTTATTTTTCTTTATGACACAGCTTACTATCTGGTCTGATAATTCATACTTGTACTTTAATTGCTTATTTCCTATCTCTCCCACCAGAATGTAAGTTCCACAAAGACAGTCCATGTCATATACTGCTCTTTCCTCAGGACCTAGATCCATGCATAGCACATAGCAAATATTCAATAAATATTAATAAATGGAATAGAAAAAGTAATAATGAATCCTGTAACTGATGGCTAACTCTGTATTCTTTTCCTTAACATCTATCAAACTAAAAGAAAATACTCTTATTTCATGTATTTTACAGATACCCTTAACTGTAAAAGGCATCTGAACTACATATACCTTTAAATTGATTTTGGGCACCTTAAATAGTCAAAGAAAAATTTGAAAGAATGAGTTTAATATGTTAATGCAGATAATTTTCTTCTATTTATGTCATGAAACAAATACCTCATTCTAACCATCCAAATCTAAATTTTTATTCAAATGCAAATATTTTAAACTGTATTAGAGCCAACTAAGCTTAAAATATGTTATGCTTTTAGAATGATTTGCTTGAAGGCATAATGAAACAATTACTGCATTCAGCATTAGTACTGTACTCAAACTATGATAACTAAATCACCTTTACCAAATGCGTTTGGTTTGGTTTGGTTTGGTTTGGTGTTTTGAGACAAGGTCTTGTTAGGCAGTTTCAGCCTGTCCTTGAACTCGTTATGTAGTCCAAACTGGCATCAAACTTGCAAAGATCCTTCTGCCTCAGGTTCCTGAGCACTGGGATTACAGGAGTGTGTCAACAAGCCCAGCAGTGCCACTGTTTAGTGTGTAATCCTACTTTCTTTTAACAGGGTACTATCTCTGGTCTGCTTTAATCTCACTTGTTATTATCTTTAATTTTCTTTCTGTACTATTTGTATTTTTTCCCTTTATTTTATTGGATATTCATCTGCTTATCTTTGAACCCTACACACACAAAGAAAATTTTGAACTTTGCTTTCCCCAAAACTATTGCTCTTGGACTCTATTTCTGTTTCCTTAAGAAGCACATGACAGCACCATGTTGGAACTTAGGGCGCCGAGCCAACCAGTAACCTGCCTGCGCCCTGGTAAGTGACTGTGGTCTGGCAAGCCGCGGCCACCCCAGGGCGGGGAAACCAGAAGCAAAAGCATCTCCTGAGATCTGTGCCATGCTGGAACTTAGGGCGCCGAGCCAACCAGTAAGCAGCCTGCTGCTTACCGGGGCGCGGGCTTAGAATCAAACATACCACATCACCCCCCCCCCCAACAATTGGGATCCAGGGATCTGGGTATCTCTTAGGAGGTGACCATATTTGGTACAGCAAGTCGGGGGAGTTTCCTTCTACTATCTCTGAAGGCAGGTATTTTTATCGCCGTTTTGCTTTGTCCTGAGTAATGGTGTTGCTTTATTCAATACTCTGTGTTGATGTGTTCTATAATGTTGTGTATTTCTTTGATTTTGCTGTACCTAGAAGAACAACTATTGTGAAGACAACGAGATATACAATGTTGCCTATTACTGTTGTCTTGGTGACCTGCTGTGATGTTCTGTGCCAATTTCACTATACTGTCTCAATTGGCTTTATTCCATCCTGTTTTTTTTTGTAACTGTTGGCAGCCTCACTGTGTGTTCACTTTGTATGCCTTAATTTTGTAACATGAACAGCTATTTCTGGGAGGACAGTATGTGGTTTGTCAACTAGTGATTTATGTTTTTTTTTTTTTTTTTGAGGTTCTGTATTGTTTCTTCCCTTTTTTTCTGTATTGCTTTTTTTCCTCTCTTTAAATAAAATTAAAATTAAAAAAAAAAAAAAGAAGCACATGACTTTGACCTGAAGGTCTTAAATAATCCCTAATCAAGAAATCCAACTGTCTTCCTACACTACCTCAATGCATCATTTAAAACAGAATACATCGTCTATCTACAAGTTGTCTTTTCCTAACTTGTGAGATTCTATACTTCCCAACAAACTTAAGTTTGTTGAACCTAAACTTCAATACAATTTAGAGGGCCTACTTCGGAAACTGTGGAAGGATAAGCAAAATTACAAAAAAATTAGGTACAAAGATAAATATCTATCTAGAATGAGAAAAAAAGTCATAGCATCATAAAAATCCAGAAAAATAACAGTATTTTATCAATAAACTCTGTGACACACTTCTAGAATAGTTTTCCACATTTTTATTACATACACTTTGCAAGAATACAAAGACTTCCTATAAAGATTTAAAATTTTTCAAGAGATAATTTAGACTTTAATTTTTTAGTCTTTAGTTATATTTTATAAATATTCTTTTAGGTTCACAAGCTGTTACTGATAAGTCATATAAAACTGTATTGTCAAACTTAGAGAAATGTTTGTTGTTCCTTTCATTTGTAAGGTATCACACTGGGAAGACCTTTTTCCCAGACTATCTTCTGGCTCTGCGTATTTCAGATTTTCTCTTACCCCACCACATACTTCCAGCGTCAGGCAATGTAGGGCACATCCAACTACCCTCCCTCTGGCCTTGCATCATTGTGTCAAGCTGTATGTGACTCAGCACAGTGCAGAACAAGTGTTCCCAGATGTCATTCCTATAAAAACAGCTAGCAAAATCTTAACCGTACAGAAATTCCCAATTTACAATGGTTCAACTTAAAATTTTCAACTTTACAATGGTTGAAAATGACAACAAATTCAATAAAAATTGTACTTCAAATCTGGAATTTTGATCTTTTTTCCAAAGACACTCTTCAGGCTCAGGGAGGCAGCAAGTCTCAGCTCCCAACTGGCCAAAAGGATCAGAAACGTAAGACGATTTGTACTGTATAATATTACCGTATTTTGGGGGATACAGGGCTTTATATTTTGTAGTCCATCATGTCTGTGATATACCCATCTGTGTCTCTTATACCCATATAGTCATTTTGTTTGCCACTTCAGTGATTTAGAATTACATGTGACACTCAACACAATTATCAAATAGGCTTTATATTAAATGGTTTTTCCTAATTGTAAGCTAATCTAAGTGTTTTAAGCACATTAAAGGAAGGCAAGGCTAAGCTATGATGTTTGGTAGGTTAAGTATATTAAATTCATTTTTATATTTACGATATTTTCAAATTGAAATTACAATGGGTTTTATCAAGACATAAGCCTATTGTAAATTGAAAAGCACCTGAAGTAACATGAACTATGTAACTATTCCAAACTAATAGTGAACATAAATCCAGTTTGCTTATCTGAATCCCAAAACTGCCTACAGCCATTTCAATGCCTTATGAAATGAAGTCAAGAATTGAAAGAAGTCACAATCTTAAAATACTTTTGGAAGTTTCAAAGAAACAGCTGACCAGGTGAACACCTTCTCCCAAAGCCTTGGAGGGAATTTTTGAAAGTGAGAGATCCTGGAATTTCAGGTCAATTTCTTCATGGTAAAGCTCCTACATTCTCTGCTCTATACTCTATTGCCTTCACTGGCTCTTCTTTGTCAGGTCAACCACTGAATATAACTATTTCACACATTCTCTACCTACTCCTAAAAACCTACAGAATTAAAGTATTTCCTTAAATTATTCTGTCCTCGATTCTTTAAAATTCTATCTATATTTTTTTCAATCTTATTCTCTCCCAAACTTCAATTAAGAACTTCTGAATAATAATCCTTCCTCTACGATCTAGTAAATAAATTATCAACAGGCAGAGGAGATGCCAGTCTTGCAGCCTGCATAAATTTCAAGGACTAAATTGTCAGAGGTATATAAAAAAACATACTGAGTAATTCCTAAAATATATTTCTGCCTCATTCTCTCTTTTCAAACTCCAAACCTGTCATTTCTGTCTACTCATGTTTTCCAGCAGATAAGAATCACAGAAAAAAACAAACAAAAAACTCATAACACTTGAAATAAATGAACTCCAAGTTTAGTGCCCAATGATACTCTAAACTGATTAATTTTGATAGTAACTAATAAGAAAAGGAAAGCACCATTAAATTATAAGTCTTAAGCAAGACAAAGTCAGATTACTCCACCTCTAATAGCTTGAACTTCTCTCCAAAAGAAATCATGTGGCTCATCAGTCATGTAGATTTAATTCAGTAACTTATCTGGAATCACATTCTGAGCCCTACACAAAGGCACCATAACTAGAAACACAAAGCCAATAATATCTTGCCACTAGTTAACAAAAGTAAAACATTTTTGAGAAAGAAAATAAATAAGGCTAAATATCAATAACAAATACCAATAAAGATGCCAGTATATGTACGTATCTTTGTAGACAGAATGTCCTAAAACAATATAGAGTACATATTCAGTCAAGTATCTGCATTCCACTCAAAGACCTTATTGTAAACACACTGCTAAACAAGGGTTCCCAAGCAAAGAGGACAATCTGCTGACATAAGTGTTACCACTTTACACAGGCACTGACGTATGCCCATTTGCTTCCAGTTGCTAGGATTCAGTGTATGCTTTTTTCTAAGCTTAAAAACATGCAACTCTTTGATGTTCTGAAAATTCTACAGTTAACAAAAGATTGGCAGATTGTTTGTTATATGAAAAATCATGCAAATTCAAACCTCTAAATTCTTGAAACATCCATGTTTTCCCTATGGCTAAAAAAAAAAAAGAAAAAGAAAATGAAATTTTGAGTATCTTTACACAAAACATCACTCTAACACAATTTTGATAAAATGAAATGAAAATACATACTTTCAAGTTACTAGCAGGGATATAAAATAATAAATGTAGATTTAGAAAACACTTTTCATCTATTTAAGAATATATTCTTAAATGTAATATAAATTAGAATATATAATGTTAAAACATATTTTTTCCAAAAAAGGAAATTATGTGATCTGAGTAAATCCCTAACAGTAGTTCTAATTGGCATCCATTTAACCTTTAGAATTAAACCTTAATGCTATATGCTAATCAATTAGATAGTAATAAACTGAATTATCTGTTAGCTATCCAATCCGTGAGAAAAGAGACCAAAGAAATATGCTTGTCATGTAAATTAAAACAGAAACACTAGCAACTCCTGAACTATTTTTCACAGTTCCTTAAATATTTCAAACTGTGGGTCAAGCTGCAAAGTATCTACTCTTGATGCAGCCCTATTATGTCACTCATACATCAAGTGGGTCTGAGACCCACTTGATGTATGAGTGACAGCAAAATCCACCAGATTTCCAGAACAATCTTTAGAAGTTTAATGCTTGTTACCAAATGAGCACAATGTTTTGCCATGTTTTTCCTAGCATTCAGAGACACTGGTTCATATTTCCACTGGCCTTCGACCATTCAGATACTTTTCAACCTTTATGTACTTCAGAATAAAACATCTACACTGTATTTCAAGATTCAAATAATTCAAATGAATTTAATATATCTTGTTATAAATTTTCTACCAACCTGAGCTACATAGCAAAACCCTGCCTCAAAGACAAAAACAAAAATTTTTTTAAATAAAAATGATGTAGGCCGGGGATTCGGCTTAGTGGCATAAGTGACTGCCTGACAAGCGCAAGGATGTGAGTTCGATCCCTGGTACTAAATAAATACATACATACATACATACATACATAAAAATAAAAGTGTTTTAAGATAAATATGTGTTAAACAGTATAAACTATTATTAAAAGGATACTGTATCCAGAGATTAATAAGGAGAAGAGGAGGGATAGTGGGGAAAAGTCACCTGAGATAGTTCAAACCACTATTATCTCTTACTTGAACAGACACTTTTATCTCTCACTTGGACAACTGTAACAAACTCTTATCTTCCTTCTTCCACTTTAGCTACGCCCAATTGCTCATGAATAAGCCAGAATAATCTTTTTAAAATACGAGTTATGGGGCTGGGAATTTAGCTCAGTGGCATGAGCGCCTGCCTTGCAAGAGCGTGGTCCTGAGTTTGATCCCTGGTACCGATAAAAAAAAAAAAAAGTTATATTATAAAATTGTCTTACAATTTCTCATTAGAATGCAATCAGAACAAAATGGAAACATCACCACGGCTACAAGGCCTCATGGGCTCCATGCTCTTTTTCCCTCTTCTACTACTCTCCAGCTACAGTTTTCTTTCTAACAAAGTTCTTTCCCACCACAGGGCCTCTGTCTTTCAAGTTCTTCTGCCTAGAAGGTGTTTTCCTCACCATCACCAGCTCCTTCCAACATTCATGTGCCAGATAAAACCTCTTCAGAGAGGTTTGCACTCACGACTGTACCTGAAGTACTTTCCTCTGACTTCCCAACTCCAGGCCTTAGTACTCCCCTTTATTCCATTGTTCTCTTTTACTTTTTTCATGCATCACAATACTTAACTACCTAACTACTTAACTACAGACATTTCACTGTGTTTTTATTTTCTATGTTCCCCTGATAGAATTTTTCAAAGCCTTATTAGGGCAGGAACTCAAATGCCTTGTTCACACTAAAAAGCACAGTAAGTAGAATAAAGCCTGGTTCGTCTGTGAAAGAACTAATGATGACATTTAAACTCTATTATTGGGAGGTTAGAAATAGAATTTGCAAAAAGGTAAAAATGAGGGGAAAAATGCAGTCAAACACATTTCATTTTACCCAGATTTTCACAGATTTGGAAGACAAAGTAATAAGACTATTGTAGTGCAAAGTATCCTAAAGATTTTACCTAACTTTTGTCAATGTAAGGCATGAACACATCTTGGTGTCCCCCTACACACTTGAAAACCCTAATTTCCAAAGCTAATCTATGAAACAACTCTAAATAATGAAAAGATTTTCTCAGATTCCCAGATCTGTGTGCCTATTAGTACTGCATACATTAGTCCTACTTTTAGAATTACCGGTTCTCATGAAAAGAGGAAGTTTAATCTGTTTCATGTTTTGAATACATAATATTGTCCTATATATAATCAAGTAAAGCAGGTGTTATGACTCACACCTGTAATCCCAGCACTCAGGAGGCTGAGGTAGGTTTGAAACCAGCCTGGGCTCGAGACCAGCCTGAACTGTATAGTGAGACCCTGTCTCAAAAAAAGAAAAACAAAAGAAAACATTAAATAAAATTCATTGACAATACTTTCTAAGGTGAAATACTTTATATGGATCACTCAGTTTAATCCTCACAACTACATGATCAAGTTATCATCACTATGCCTATCATATAAATGAGAAAACTAAGGTCTATATTCAGTAATTTGCCTAACATCATCAAGATGGAAAGTGCTAGAGCCGAAGTTCCTATGCTGATGGCCCAACTGCAAAACTTATATTCTTAACTAAAAGCCTTTCTCTCTAGTAACTGTTGGTTTTTGTACACTTGTAGTAGGTCACTATGTGTAAATCACTCAGATAAAGATGCTAAGGCACAGATAATGGATTTGATCCATTATCTTCCCCCTAATGATGGGAGGCAATACTGATTCATTTATAAACACCACTATATAATAATAGAATAAGCAATGTAAAAGTAACCTCTCACTGTAAATACTAATTTATCTTTTCATTTTTATGGCTTTTTATAGTATTCCTCATTGTATAGCACATAATCTGTACTATCCAAACTTTCCACTTTTTAACATACTCTGTTATTTCAATACTCTTCCACCTCTTTTCCTGAAAAGCTCTTCTCCCACTGCGGCAGGGATTGGTATCTTTTGTGTCTTTAAACAGCCCCTCAAGATCCATTCTCTACCCTTCTCCATAGTTTTGTGCTCCAAGAAGCTTTGCCTTTGTCAATAGCCTGCCCTACTCTGTCTCCTGGTTGGATTCAGCCAGTGGAAGACAAAAAGGCAAGAGACTGAAAAACTAAAAGAGAGTCATAAGCCTAGGGTATTTACTTTCCCAGCTCTCAAGTAAAATCACCTCTGGTTAACGATGTTCCACTACAGGCCACAGCTTCTGCGAAACAAACCTTTACATGTAGCCACTCTTGAGTCTGGATAACAAGTCCCTTTTCTGTCCTTCCATCTGCTCTCCAGATGTCCTGCTGTCTTATAAATCATCCTTTCCCACTTCAGTGTGCCATCTATTTTCTGCCAGGGCCTTCACTGACACAGCACCACTCGTTCCCTGAGCCTTTTCTGTATTTTGTTTTTAACATCCTTTATGGCACTATTTTCTTGTTCTAGACCCCAAGATACTTGATGGCAAGATATTTTTTATTCATCTCTCAATCTCCAAAATCGTTAATTTCTTGCCCACAGCAGACATTACATATGAATGTTTCAAAAGTAAATGGGAAAAAGTAGCAAAAAAAAAAAGAGTAATAATGCTTCCTGACACAAGAAAATCAAATTTCTGTTCCTGTACAGGTTCAAAAATAGGCAAAACTGATTAGGATAAGAATAATTAGAACAGAGGACAGAATTGTGGACATTTCCAGGTATAGAGAATCAACTGGGAAAGAACATGAGGGAGTCACTAGGGTTCTGGGAATGCACTGTATTTTTATCTAAATGGTAATTACACAGATGTATACAAATGTAAAAGTTCACTGAACAATTTGTTCACTTTGCAGTGTGTGTGGTATACCTTCCTAAGAAAGGAAAGGAAAAAAATCTATTTTAGCTGCTGTGTTAAAACAGTAAGGCTAATAACCTCATTTATTCGAGGGTTTTTCCCAAAACAAAGACAAAGAGGTCTCTGCAGAGTCAAAATAGATGTTGTAAAGTTCATACATGAGAAAGACTTCCAGTCCTCTTTTTTTTTCTTATTTTTACAGTCATTTCCAATTAGCTTGGTTAACTACTTTCCTGACCCTCTGTTGATAACCAGTAACAAACTGGGAAAGGGGAGATATGTTGAAGATTGATAACAGCTTATAGCACAAAGCAAACAAAATAACTACAAATTCAAGAACAGGTAAAAAGCTAATATCCATCATTTACTAGTATATGTAGAGTCCTTTTTAAAAGCACTTAAGTATCTATATCATGGGCACAGTAGGACAGCATGACAATTCTTTTCAGGGAAATAAATTATTTTCATCAATATCTGTTCAGTAAGCAGAAAAATGGGTAAGCAGAAAAAAGCACAAACATCTGAAAGTCACAGCAAAAATCTTTTAAACTAAAAAGGTATTATTTGTAAAAAGTCACTTTTTGTCAGTTATCTCACAAAAATATATTTAATTTAAAATAATCACATTTCTAGTGTCTGCTAGATAATTATGACTAATAATAATGTATATTCTTCCTTGTTTGCACTATAAAAATTAGTATATCTGTATCAAGAATGAAATTTCTCCCTAGAAATGAAAACTGCAATTTAAGAACTGAAAATGTTCTATCATAACTTGTTAACTGAGAACTAAACACCTAGAAATTTTGTACCAATTCTTAAGCTTTTTTGTAAGCTATAACTGAAAAAGTAATGCCAAAATTGTTTATAATACTATTGCATCATTATGGTCTCACCTCAAGTAATCATTATCTGCTTCTTCCTTATTTTTAAAGAGGCAACTCCTGCCCACAGTGGTCTACATTAGTCTCCATTCTCTCAACTTTCATTACTCTTAAGCTTCACTGATAAAGTC
This sequence comes from Dolichotis patagonum, assembly GCA_004027295.1. NCBI lineage: Eukaryota > Metazoa > Chordata > Mammalia > Rodentia > Caviidae > Dolichotis > Dolichotis patagonum. The sequence goes on from PVJX010003792.1 coordinate 95,665, forward strand.
AGGCAATGGGCTAAAAAAAGCGTCCCCTGCCAGAGACAACTGTTTCTGAATTTTGTGATTTCAAGAAGTTATTCCTTAGACATGCTCTTCTTTGAGCCATTTTCAATGATAGAATCGTAACTATTGTCTGGTAAGTAGGGAAAAAACATCATGTAAAATAATAATGAGAGTAATAGTTAACACAATAATTCAATTCATTATACTACTTGGTATAACCCAAGCACCAAAGATAAAAAGTAAATAATGTCCTTGCATTTAATGAACATAAAATACAGAGGTAAGAGTGAGCTGCCAACACAAATACAACACAGAATGTCAAGTGCAAAAAGAAGGAAGTGACTCAATTTTGTCTTGAGAGGAAAGGAAGGGAGGGAAGGAGAGGGAGAAAAGATCTAGGCTCAGTTTTAAAATTGTGTATACTACATGCAATTATGTGAAAACATGGCTACAAAAAAATTTACTATTATAATTTTGCATAAGCTACCTAGTAATTTAAAGATGAAAATTTCTACTGCTACTACTAATAACAACTACTGTTACTGAAGAGCTTGCCAGGTGTCAGACACTGTTCCAAAACTTACAGATTTTTAAGGCATCCTCACAGTGCTATCACATTATCACGTTCATCTCGCATTAATGAGATAGATACTGTTATTACCCTCAATTCACACAGATAAAAACTGAGGTACAGAGAAGTTAAACAGCTTGTCCCAAATCCTGTAGGAGTTGCCATTCAAACATAAGCAGACTGGTTTCGCTGTCACGCAAAACTGTTCATTACTAATAACAACACCAATAGGAGGAAATCTCCACCCATGGTTTTTTTCATTCATTCAAGGTTAACATGAAAATAAAATGGCAATAAAAATAAATATAATAGACCGCCATGATGAAATTTAAAATATATATATGAAAAATTCTAACTACAAATGTTTTATCCTTATACTCAAGGAACTTATGTATCATTTAGGTATGAAGGCGAAAGCAACATATCAACTTTTTCAACTAGAAATAAATTCCCTTAGGATAAAACTATATCTTGTTCATCTTTTTATTTCTCCCACAAAACACAGCATACTCTAGTGTTCAAAAATGCAAATAATTCAGAGTAATTATGACAGCGTAAGTAAAATATAATACGGCAGTCCCCCCAACCCATAAGGGAAACATTACAGGCCCCCAAAGAATGCCTGAAACAACATATAGTACCATATGTAAAATACTGTTTTTAACATATATTGTTATTTTTTAAGAAAAGGGTAAAACTAAACATAACAAAACAAAGCAGATCAGAAGAAAACCATGTGACACAGATTTCAAAGCAAGACAACAGGAGATCTACAGTGGCTACCATAATGTCTCTTGTTTTCTTCTAAATGGTTGTCTATAGCTTCACACACAACAAATTCATACAAAACAAAATAGCATAAAACTGATCAGAACAGACTAATGAAGGCATTACAGGCTTTCAAAACCAGACAATATGAAAATTAACAATGGCTGCCATAATGTCTCTTGTTCTCTTCAAGATAGCTGTCCATACCTTCATGTATGTTGGAATTAAACAATACAAAACAGGCTAAAACCACTCTCAACAAAAGATAGAAGCATTACTGGATTTCACAGCATAATGATACGGAATCAGCAATGGATACCATAATATCTGTTTTTCTTCAAGGCAGCTGTTCATTTCATCACACATAATATAATCGATTCTCATAAACTGTTTAGGAGAATTTCTAGGCATGTAAAACCCTCTACACGTATACCTATCCTTTCTGCATTAGAGGTAAAAACAAAACAAAGTAAAGCAAAACAAAACATATTCATATACTGTTTGGATCATAACATATACTGTTTTTTTATATATATCTAGGGTAAAGTTTAATTCATAAATTTGGCACACTAAAAGATTTCTTGAAAATAATTAATAGTAAAGTAGAATGATTATAATAATATACCATGATAAAAGTTACGTGAATGTGAGCACTAAGTTATCTTATTGTATTGTACTCAAGGTTCGTATGATATGATACTGTTTACATGAACAGATGAAGTGAAGGCACAGGCACTGTGACACCATGTAAGGGTTACTTGACCATAAGCACTAGGATATAAGTCAGTCAATTTGATAGACAAGACAGCTACTAAATACTTTTAGCTAATGGAAGGCTAGTATATATATAGCACAGATGCACTGAATAAAGGGATGATTCATATTCTGGTGGAACATAGTAGGACAGCACAGTATGCAATTTAAAACTTATGATTTTTCCATTTGTTATTTTTGGAACACAGTTCAACACTGGTAACTGAAACCATGAAAGGTAAAACTGCAGATAAGTGGGAATTAATGCATACTAATGTGATAGGGGTGAACTAAAGGGATGAATAAAATAGTACACACAAGAAATGCTTTCTGGCTGGGGATTTAGCTCAGCGGCTCAAGCACTTGCCTGATAAGTATGAGGTCGTGAGTTCAATCCCTGGTACAAAAAAAAAAAAAGGAAAGAACTGTTTTCTGTTGTGGGTGAACTGCATGTGTATATACAGACATAGATAAACTGAACGCATTATATTTTTTGTTCTTCCTTAATCTCTTATTTTTTCCCCTTTTCTTATTCGAAAGTTGCCATTCAACAGCTATTCTTTCAGTAGCTGTCTAAATATAAAGTAGCTGTCTAAATACAACAAACTTGAAAGTCAGACAACTAATCTTCCTTTTGAAATATGCTTTTTTAAGCACTCTGCTCTCATTTTCCATCTAACATAAATGTCATGTTCTGGTATTTGGTTCTAGTCTGTACTCCCCTCATAGTGTTAATGTTTTACATCATCACTGTTAATTTTGCCTATATATTTATCATTAGCATTCTTTCTTAGCCTCGGTTCTTCTGCCTGAGTATGTATTTTGATCATAAAACTCTCTCACTTTTTGCTTATCTGAGACAGTTTTAGCTCACTTCCTTTCTAGAGACGTAGTTTTGCTTGAGTTTTCTCAGTCTACATTTCAGTATTATTATAGACAAACAACTAAAGACTGAACATTTCACAAAGCTACTAGAATAAACAAATACAGCAAAGCTGAGGGATATAAGATTCTATAATCAGCTGCATTCTGTATTCCAACAATGAACAGTTCAAAAGAAAATTAAGAAAAGTTACATTTACAATAGCAACAAAAAGAACAAAATAATGAAATGAAAAACTTACACACTGAAAATTACAAAATGTTGCTGAAAGAAATTAAGACACAAATGGAAAGATATCCCATGCTTATTGATTTGAAGACATTAAGATGCCACTATACTCAAAGCAATCTATAGATTTAATGTAATTCCTATCAAAATTCCCATGATTACACCAAGTAAAATACACATCACAAAAAGATTAGTACTGTATAACACTTCCTGTGAGAGGTATCTAAAGTAGTCAAATTCATAGAAACAAAATAGCATGGTGGTTAAGAAGGGCTTGAAAAAAGAAAAATGAGTTTGTTGTTTCACAGGTTTGGAGCAATGATGGCGAACATTTTAGAGTTTCAATGATAACAAACATCCCATAGGTTCACCACCACTGATTTAGAGCTTCAGTCCCAAAAACAGAGTAAGATCTGGAACTCAGGATGACAACGTGAATATTCTTAATGCAACTTAACTGTACATTTAAAAATGGTCAGGACACCAAACTTTGGTATTGTTTTTTCATTATATATTGTGATACAAAACCCAGGTGCTGGAGTCAATGGTAAGGCATAAGCAAGGTCCTAGATTTAAAAATAAATAAACAAACCAAATGGTGTTTGAAGAAATAGAAAAATTCATCCTAAATTTTATATGGACTCTCAAGGGACCCCCCCCCAAACAGCCAAAGCAATCTTGAAAAAGAACAGTTTGAGATCGTAAGTTTCCTGATCTCAAAACTTATTACAAAGCCATAATCACAACAGTGTTATATCAACATAAAATAGACATATAAACCAATGCAGTAGAACAGAGAGTTCAGAAATAAACTCATATACATGAATACAGAATACATTTACATGTCCAACCAACATTCCGTAAGAGCCAACACTGCTGAATTTTTCAACAAATGATCTTAGGAAGCTTGAATACCCACAAGCAAATGAATGAATTTGTACTTTTTCTTTATACCACACACAAAAAATTAACTCAAAAGAGATCAAACTCAAATATAAAAGCTAAAACTTTCATGAAAAACATAGGAAAAAATCTTCATAACACTTAATTTGTCAATCACTTCTTTAATATGACACCCAAACCACAAGCAACAGAAGAAAAATAAATCTTAAACTTTTACATATCAAAAAACACCAACCATAGAGTGCAAGGGCACCCACAGAATGGAAGAAAAGATCTACGAATCATTTTCCTGATACACGGTTGGTTGGTTGGCTGTTTATTTTTGCAGTACTGGGGACTGAACCGAGGCCTTCCACTTAGCTACATCCCCAGCCACTTTTTATTTTGAGACACAGTAACTTGCTCAGGCAAGATTCAAATTAGTGATCCTCCTACACCCACCCCCCAAGAGTGCTGGGATTTCAAGTGTGTGCCACCATACTGGCTTACTTATACAGTTAATTTCTCCTTTCTGAACTCTTTTGCCTCTCTCCTCCACCTATTATACACCTTTGCGATTACATTGGACCCACTTATGTGGTAGACTATGCCTGTAATCCCAGTACTCAGGAGGCTGAGGCAAGAGGATTGCCACAAATTCAAGACTGGGCTACGTATGGAGTATAAGCTGAGCCTGAACAATATAATAAGACCCTGTCCAAAAAACAAAACAAAACAAAACAAAAAAAATACAATATAAAATATATAACGCACTCAGATAATCCAGGGTAATGTCATCTCAAAATCCTTAATACCATCTGCAAAATTCATTTTGCTATGTGAGATCACATTCAAATTTAAGGGATTAGAATATGGACATTTTTTGGACACTATTACTCTATCTGCTATACATACAGTAATTACAATTAATATAAGCATACCTTGCAAACCCCCAATTCTACATTATGCACATATATTCACCTGGAGACAAGAGCTTTCACAGAAACATCATATATAATAGCAAAAACAAACAAATGAACAAAAAAAGCTGGAAACCACTCAAAGCTCCATAAACAGTGAGAGAGATTGAAAAAATGAACTGCAGCTACTTATATCAACATGGATGAATCTCAGAAACTGTCAAAGAAAAAAAGGCAAATATAGCATACGGTATGATTCTATTTATCTGAAGTCCAAAAGACAACAGTAATAACATTAATTAGGGATACACTCATAGAGGTTTATAATTATAAAACCAAGCAAAGGAACAAATGGGGAAGATCTCAGAAGACAGTTGAAACTTCTGGGGCAGAAAAGGATGCAGGAGGTATGGGAAGAGGGAACCCTTCAAAGGAAATAAATAATAAGTAGGTGACTATTTTCCATTCTTTACTTAAAACATATAAAATACACATATATTACAGTCTTGTGTGTATGATATTTCTCATCAAAAATTTAAATTCTAATTAAATAAATTTAAAATGTGCTGAATGCAATTTGTATGAAATGTGAGGTAGGAAGGAGTCAAAAACCACAGCTAATGGGGAAAGAAAAAAATGCATAAAGGTAAGCTGTCTCCTAGAAAAATCAATACTATAGAGAAGGTTCTAGGTTGTAAAGGAAAAAAAAGAGAAACAGTGAGAGATGCATTCTTCTGTTCCAAATTCTAAGAACAGGCTTCTAAAAACCACCTAAATAAGCATGAATCAGTTTGTGAGTAACAAGGTGAACACAACCCCAGTGTTATAAACTGCTGAGAACAACCCATAGACAGAACTCAGTTCTAGAGCTTTGTCTGGCTAACATACTTGTTCATTTTGTATAGATGGAACGTCTTTAGGCAAATGAGTCCACATCCCTCCCAGCACTCTCCTCTTCCTCAACATACACATATGCTATGTGCTGGTCCCTAAAGGCTCTTGCGTTTGAGACCAGCTGCATCCTGCTAAGACACCCCAAAGTAACCATATCAGAAATCAAGTTTATCTTTAAGGTCATCATTATGAACTATGTGATTTCAAGAATCCCTCCTCTTTCCTCCATACCTCTCCACACACACACTTACTTAACCAAGGAGACCACCTTCTATTATGTAATCGAAACCAGTGGGGAAACTATAACTACAGGTAAATATGCACTTTATGGAAAATAGATGGATCAGAAGTCAAGACCTTAGGGTTTGGCCTTATTTGCATAATAATTCACAGAATAACTCTGAGCCAATATTTTATTTCTCTAAAGTTCAGCTTCTCTACTTTCAGTGTAATGAGAGAATTTTCATTGAACCCTAAATCTCTCCAATATCCTCGATACAAACATATATATTAAAATAAGCTTTTTAGCGAAGTATAGATTCTTCCTGCTTTAGTTACAGTACAGAAGGGCAAAAAAAGTGTGCCAGGCAAAATAACTGACCTGATCATTAAAAGGAAAAGGAGGAAGAAGATGAGAGAAGAGCTCACTACTGAGGAAGAGAGTCAGATAATGATAAAAGCAAACTTCAGTTTTACTTATGGTTGCCTTTCACTCAGTGTATGGAAGCATAAGTTATAGAAATGTTGCCATCTTGTGTAATATAATTAAAATATTCTATTACACACCACTATTGCTTCATGTGATGTCTCAGCTTTTATTCTTAAATATGGCCCACTCTTTTATAACGAAGTTCTTTTCTCAGCTTATACAGTATATTAGAGTATCAGTTAACTCTCCAAAGACTTCTTAATCTTATTTGTTCCCTAAAGTGATTTTAACCAATAGAAATAGTTTAAGCAAAAGAAAAAACAAACTCAATAACAGTAAGCAGCACTCAGAGAGCCAGAACGAAGGACCGATCCAGGACGGCAGAAATCCGTTAAGTCCTAAAATGCTTTTTCAAAATCAAAACAGAAAAGGCTAGAAGCAGGTTATGAACAAAATAGTCAAGGGTATGAACTTTATGTTGTGGACAATGAAAAGCCATGAGGCATTTTTAAAACCGGGAAAGTGACTTGGTTAAATCTGTATTTTGATAGGTAATTCTGATGGCAAAGTATATACAATACTTACAAAATACAGCATAACATTATTACGTAGACTGCCATTACTACAAAATATTAACATGAAATTAAAACACACACTGAAGCCATAAAATAAATTTCAAAAAAGCTATATTGTTATTAAAGAAATTCATAGTGGAGTATGTGTTAAATCAGGAGATAAATAATCACACTTTTTAAAAGTTTTTTTAAGTCTTCACTCAACATATGTACACATTTTTCAAATAAAATTACCACTTTAAACAATATTTATGGGCATTAAGGCCACAGAATTTTAAAATATTTACCTAACTATGAAAGTACTTGACATTTTACATATAGAAAAATACCTTGCACATTAACTTAGGCTTTTTGATACCTACTGTTTATCTAATCACACCCAAAATGATTCTGTTGAATAGTCAAAAACTACACTGTAGAATATACAGTTATATATGCTAG
>PVJX010003793.1:0-103458 GCA_004027295.1 Dolichotis patagonum
AGCCCTGAAGGAGAACAACCTCCAGCCCAGATTGATGTATCCTGCAAAACTCTCTCTAGAAATTAATGGAGAAGCAAGATGCTTCCATGACAAAGAGGAACTGGGAGAATTTGTGACCACCAATCCAACCCTACAAAAAATACTGAAGGACATTTTAGAGAGAGAGAAAAAGAATACGAGCATTTCAGGAACAGTGGCACAGAGGCCTCAGTGAACAGGGCAGACAGTGGAGTGGAAGAGAAAAAATAGACAACCAATGGCAGAAAAACAGAATAGCAGAAATAAGGCAGAGAAAATTGGCTGTAATCTCTAGTATAGATGGCCTTGAAATATTAACAGAGAGAAACACAGGCAGAGTAGATCAGGAGATAGGGTCCATTGAGCTGCTCTATATAGGGAGGCAGTGGGACCCCAAACAAGCAGTGCACCCTATGGGAGTGAAAGGGGAGGAATTGTCTGAAAAAGGAAGGCAGAGGATATTGTTACTAAGGTAACAAGATTTAAAATCTACATTATTCTCATTACTCTGCTTGGATAGATTACATGCTGTTCCAGTTTGTCTACTTACACTAGACTTGAGGACATGGTCAGCTATCCCAAAAATAAGAGGACATATTATGGTAATCATCCTTAATTTCCTATCAACTTAATCTGAAGCCCTGTGTAACTTATACTGTCCTATTATGACTGATCTTATTTGAATCTGGTTTGTTAGATTGCTATTTTGTATTGACTGATTTTATTTAAATCTGTTATGATTGATAGCATCAAGTCTAAGAGTATAGGCAACTATACTGAAGATGACAGGATTCACTAAGATACCTACTCTGGTTTGATTATTACTTGCTTTTGAAGTCTTGTAATGTCTCCAATGCTTCGTTTTTATTAATGTTGTTATACACTGGTGAGATACCATGGAACCATTGTAAATCACCTTGTATTGTGGTTTTATATGAGTTTTTGCTTCATGCTTTTCTAGGACTTGTTTTGTTTTATCTTGCTTTGTTTTGTTTTTACCTCTAACACAGAAAGGATAGATATACATGTAGAGACTCACTCATGTGTAGAGCTTATAAACAGTTTATGAGAACCAACTATATAATACATATTGCAATGAACAACTACTTTGAAGAAAAAGAGACACTACAGTACCCAGTACAGATTCCATAATGTCAAATCCAACAAAACTATCATTCTTTGTTCAAAGTGATTTTAGCTTTTTATGTTATGTTTAAGTTCAACACACATGAAGGTATGGACAGCTGTTTTGAAGAGAATGAGAGACACTATGACAGCCATTCTTGGCTTCCCTATTGTCTGGTCTTGACAATGCCTTCCTTGTCCTGCTCAGATCAATTCCATACTATGTTGTTTCATGTGAATTCCCTGTATATGATAATATGGAGAACTATTTGGAAAAAAACAAGAGTCAATATGATAGAGAGTGAATATCTCTGATTGTCTAGCTTTGACATTTATGTCTCTTACATTGCTTTTTTGTGATCCGCTTTGTTCTGTTTTGTTGTGTTTAATTTTACCCTTTTGATATAATTGCATGTATATTTGAGTGTGTAAGATGGATGACTATATTGCTGTTTGGTCAGATCGTGGAGCAGAACTGTTAACAGTGTCACTGTTTTAATGTCTACTTTACATGTTTTAACTTTGTAATTTGAACAACTATTTCCAAGAAGTCAGTATGTAATTTGTCAAGTGTTGCTGTTTTCCTTGGAATTCTATATTGTTGCTACCTTTTATTCTGTTTTTTTTCTTTTAAATAAAATTTTAAAAAAAATGATATATGAAGCAACCAGCCTGCCACCCTGGTAAGTGGCTGTGGTCTGGCAAGCCACGGCCACCCCAGGGTAAGAAGCAAGAAGCAACAGCGTTTCCTGAGATCTACGCCATTTTGGAACTTAGGGCGCTGAGCAAACCAGCAACCAGCCTGCCACCCTGAACTTTGGAAATGTAATGGTCAATTCATCAGAAAGAAATAGCAGGTGAATGTGGCAGACTTTGGGCAGTGCAAAGGAGAGAGACCCTGGCACCTCAGGACCTGCACCATGTAGTTGACTTGGGGTGTCGGGAGAGCAAGGAACTCCTTTTCTCTCTGGGGGCGGCTGTGAGTGTAGCAGACTTTTGGCAGCTGGCAGGACAGAGACCCTGGTGCCTCGGGACCTGCACCATGCAGTTGACTCGGGGTGCCGGGACAACAAGGAGTGCCTCCCCTCTCTCGGGGGTGGCTGTGAGTGTGGCGGACTTTTGGCGGCCCAAAGGGGAGAGACCCTGGAGCATTGGGACCTGCGCTGTGGGGTTGACTTGGGGTGCTGGTAAAACAAGGAACTCTTCCCCTCTCTGGTGGGTAGCTGTGAGCCTGCCAGTGCCCGGGCTGAGAATCAAACATCTCATGTCCTGCCCCCCGTCCCGTGTAACCCCACCCCCTCCCCCCTGCTTAGCAAGTGGGAGCCAGTGAACTACACATCTTGTAAAAAGATTGGCTATGTTATTTAGTATGAACTCCCTGTATGCAAAGATATGGACAACCATTTGGAAGAAAACAAGAGACAATATGACCGATAGTGAAGATCTCTGGTTGTCTACCTTTGAAATTTATGCTTTCTTATGTCCTGTTCTGTTCTGTTTTGTTGTATTTAATTTTACCCCCTTAAAATAAAATTTTAAAAAATGAAAAAAAAATCTCATTTCTGGATTCAATTCCTTTATAAATCTATGCCTACTGGATAATAGTTATGTCACTTTAAAAAAATCAACCTTCTTTTTTTCTCCTCTTTGAAGACATATTTTGGAGAAAAATATCCCATGCAACTTAATATAATGTGGATACGCACAGACTTTCAGTTCTAAAAGGTGATTTTTTTTTAAAAAAGGCAGATTTGTTAAGGTGCAGTATGCATATAATAGCATCCACCTTTCTTAGTCTACAGTTCTGTGCATTCTGATGAATGCAGACAGGGCTGTGGCTAGTACAACAATCCAGATATAAAACGTGTCCATCACATTCCACGTTGCCTGTCTGTTCCTTTGTTGTAGCCAGTGCCTCCTTTAATCCAGTCTGTGGCACTGGCTGATCTGCTTTTGGATGACATATCAGTAGGATCATTTATACATTACATAGACATTCAAGTCTGGCTTTTAGAGTGCTGTGTAATGCACTTTTGGAGATTCATCCATTTGTTGCATTTTCAGTTCAGTAAGAGCTCCTTTGCACTGCTAACTAGTATCACACTGTGTGGAGGAACTATAGTTTACTCACTGAATAGTTGAGGTGTCCCCAGCTTTTGGTGATCACAGATAGAGACGTTATATCTATACCCAGGTTTTGTGTGACTGTAAGTTCACACAGCGCATTGTAGCTGTGTAATACTTACAAGTGAGGTGGCTAGGTCATATGGTAAGTTTATGTTTATCAAGAGTGATTGTTAAATTTATTTTACTTTACAATAAAACTTTGGTTTGTGAGCCTAATTTGTTTCAGAAACATGCTTGGAATCCAAAGCACTTGTATGTCAAAGTGAATTTCTCCATAAGAAATAATGGAAACTCAAATAATTCATTCCACAACCCAAAATAGTCATATAAAATGATTATAATACTGTAATATGATACCAAATAATAAAGAAAATATAAGATATAAAGGAAAATAAACAAATTAACCTGCACTAAGCCTTGAAAACCTCTGTAGTGGATATGAGAGAGGCAAGAGAGAGGAGTATTACTGCATAGAACGAATTTCTCTGTCATGAATGGAATCACTGCTAGCCATTGGCTCAATGGAATCTTTTTCTTTTATGCAGGTTTAACAAGCAGCCTATCCAATGACACTTGCTTTTGCCTTATTTTGAGGATTTTGTAGAAATGTGACATTGCATTGTCATTAAACAGATTCATGAGTCCGACTGATACAGCCATATTTGGGTGGTGCTTTTCTACAAAGTTTCATGCTCTTTCCCACATTTTGCACATCTTCCTGATCACATTTGAAGTGAGGGAGTCCTCTGCCTTTTTCTTCTCCTCCTCTGCAGCTGAGGTCTCCTGCATACTCCATAACCTCCTGCTGTTGAGAGATGATCACCCACAATCCTGCAGAAAAAGAGGGGGAGGGGGAAGGAGAACCATTGGCTCAGTTGTGACCATGTGTCATCAGACAGCCCATACTACTCATATTGTAAGGCATTGCTCATTTATCAGGTCAAAATTCATTAGAAATGTCTTTATTAGAAATTTGCTTGTCTTGTGACACCTTTACAGAGCACGTTACAATCTAAAGTTTTCTGTATTTTATTTTATTTCAAGGGTATTTATTTATTTATAAGAGGATAAAACAGGATAAAACCAATCAACCAGTGTAAGAGGTACAGGCCTAAAAACATTATGAAATCAACAATAGTTACCATGATGCTTTTTGATGTCTTCAAAATAGCTGCAGATAACTTTGGACATAGTAAAAATCAAACAATAGAATAGAGACAATAAAAACAAAACAATAAATGTGATAAAGGATTTCAAAACAAGCCTATAGTAAATCCAAAATTGCTACCATAATGTATCTTGCTATCTTTGAAATAGCTACTCCTGCCATTGGATTTAACATAATTAAACAAAACTAACAAGAATAAAACCCAACCCAGAAAAACAATGGAAACGATATAGGACCTCAAAACAAGACCATAGGGAATCAGCAATGGCTGCACCTCTCAGAAGGAGATGTCTCACTAGAGGCCCCACTGCGTACAGCTATCCTCTGAATCCATGATCAGACTGCTGGCCCTAGACCTGCAATGTCAGTGAAACACCAGAGCACCACAGGCATCCAATTGCATTTCACCTGCATGGGTATCATCGCAGCCTGGGTTTTTCCTGATAGGACAGTCCCTTATGGCAGGGGAGGGGAAGATGCTATCTTTTGTTTGCCAGCCTGCGAGCAGGAGGGGCTGGGGTCAGCCTGCTCCAGTCTCGCAGGGGTACGTGCATGGTGCTGCTTCCCAGGCAGGGCTTGCTTGCTCGCTGATGTGTCCTTTGTTCTCTCTACCTCGATCAGTGAATGGCGCCAACTCACAGGCAGAGGATGGGGTCAGGCTGTTCCTCAAGGGCGGTTATTTATTTATTTAGTACAGGTTTGGAGTACTAATGTTTATGCTCCTTGTGTGGAGCTGGTGCATGGACAGTACACGTCTTCATGCCTTTTCCCATCCCCTCTCTCTCCCTCCCTTCATCTCTTGATCCTCTTCACATTTGAAGAAAATCTCTCTACTTCCTATTATCTATCTTTTGTTTGGTTCATTATAATTTGAGTTTCTTATATAAGAGAAAACATGTAGTATTTAACCTTGTGGGTATGATTTAAATATTTCACTTGACATTATTGTTTGAGGTGCATCCATGTTCCTACAAATGACTCAAGTTTATCCTTTATGGTTGAGTAGCACTCCATTGCATATAAATATCACATTTTCTTTGTTCACTCACCTATTGATGTATATATTGGTTGCTTTTTAACTGTTAATTGTGCTGCTATAAATGTAAGTATGCATGTATCATTGGAATATGGTGTGTTTAACTGTTTTGGGAAGCTACCACCTGGTGTGGAGTAGCTGAGTGGAATGGAATTTCTAGTTTTAGTCTTTTGAGGAATCTCCACACTGATTTCCACAGTAGTTGCAGCAGTTTACACTCCCACCAACAATGGAGAAGGGTGACTTTTCCCCCATAGCCTTACTAGCTTTGTTATTATTTGCTTTCTTGGTGATGGTCATTATTTCTGGGGTAAAATGGAATCTCGTTGTTTTCACTTACACTCTTTAATGGCCAGTGATGTTGAGCATTTTGTGTATTTATTGGCCATTTGCACTTCTTCTGTGAAGTGTATTTTCATTTTGCTTGCCCATTTTTTGATTGGGTCTTTTATTTTGGGGGCTAGGTTTTTTGAGTTCTTTATATATTCTAAATATTAGTCCTCTGTTTGAGGAGTAGTTGGCACAATTATTTTCATTCTGCAGGTTTTCTTTTTCACTCTCTTGGTTATTTCTTTTGCTGTGCGGGAGCTTTTAAACCTTATAGGATTCCATTTGTTGATTCTTGGTCCTGTGTCTTGTGTGACTGTGGCATTGTTTAGAATGTTCTTACCTATGCCTATGACTTCAAGAGAGTTTTACCATTAAGTTTGTTTTATATATTTTAAACTTTCCTAATTATAAGAGTGATGCATATTCATTGTAGAAACCTTAAAAAAACAGACAATTATCCAGAAGATTAAAAACAAATGCTGATCCCACATATTTTCATTTTCCTCTGAGTATGTTCGTAGTTATTTTAACAGTAGTGGTTGATATTTTTGCATTGTTTTATAACTTATTTTTTACTTTTCAAATATTTTTCTGTACAATTAAACATTATTATCATACTTTTCAATGACTTCATAGTACCCAAGCTTAAATTGAATGACAGGAGTGTCATAAACCATGGCAGACTGATAGATACGTTATTTTTGTACAGAGGAATTTAGCATTCCTTGGTTGTGGTTTTTTACACATGTCTAATTCTATTTGCACAACAGTCTATTATGTGAATTCATTTAGGAGCAGTTAGAGATAATATGGCCCATTGTATCATGTGGATATGCCCCTTAGTTTTGAGTGTTATTGGCTGAAATAGAATTTTGATCCACTGAGAACTACTTTTTTCCCTTGGATAAACTCAGTAGCTCTTAGCTTGTCTTTGAACAGTGACTATAAAAATATTATTCTTCATTTAACTGCAAGGATTCATGCTAGCTTTCTTAAGTGAAAGTAAAAGTTAGACTGTCATATACTCAGGTAATAACTGAGTTTTAAATTTTTATTCATTATTTATATACTACCTCAACTTATGATTCAAGTTAGGTACTTTAAAGAACTAGCACTATTTTTAGGAGTCAAGTGTGTTTGCTAGCATGGCTGGTTTGCAAAATATAGGCTCATTAAGTGTGTTTTTTCGATTTTCTAAATAATAGGCTAACGTTAAACCAGGAGGGAAAGTGCCTTTGTGTGTGTGTGTGTGTGTGTGTGTGTGTGTGTGAATGTATGTTTACATGTGTGCATAAGTGCACAAATGTGTGTATATATGTGTCTGTTTTGTCATTTAAAAAACTGTATGCAGGCCCAGAACAGAAAAGTAAGTCTTGTGACACTTCTGGGCTTTGAATTCCCTGTCTTCTGCATATGGCCAACCTGTAAGCAAATTTTAGTTGTGAATATTGGTTTGAAGTCCTCTGTATGGACATGTATTATCCACAACCAAGTTGTAGCAGTTACAGAAAATAGTTTACTTTAACGGAGATGATCTGGTTTTATTTTAAAAGAGCTTGGCTTTGGTTTTGTTTTAGAGTGTGGACATTTAAAGAGAATATAGATCATGCTACTTTGTTAGCTGGTTACTTGAGTTTTAAAAGAAAACCAATTGCTTCTCAAGTAGGCAAATTAGTTCAGTGCAGAAGTGAATCAATATGATAATGTGAGCAATTTATTAAACACAGGGCAAGCTGCTAGGAGTGGGGCCAGCAAGAGTTCTATGCTGAGCAGTGTTTCAAGGTGGCTATATTTTGAGAGAAATGAGAGAAGAGCATGTTTTATTTCATTTGGATTTTGGTACCTTTTAAGTTAAATAGGCATTTTCAAAATCCAGTGACATTGTCACCAGTCTTTTAAAGTTTTCCTGTGTTCCTGCAACCTTACTGTACTTTATCCTCCAGTATGAGTGGTTTTGATGGTTTTAATCTAAACACATTGAGTTTCTGTGTTGTTCTTTCTGCATAGATACAGAAGCGGAGCTCTTATACAAGGAGGTCAGAGCTGTACTCAAGAATGAAAATATGCAAACTAGTCTTCAGTGGTTTTTAGAACTGCTCTGAATGACATTTGGCATGTTTAAAATTCATTGCTTAATATTTTTCTTTATTATTTGTTCACTTATCTAATTGTGCTCCTGTCATGACTATTAGAGTCTAACTTGGTAGCCATGTGAACTGATAAAACTGAAGACATTAAGATTAGACACCAGAAAGAACTTCCTGAAAAGCTAAGACTATGGGAATACCAAGAAGATAAAAAAATCTCTTCTTGGAAACGTGTAAAGAAATCTTTTATAGTGATCTTTGTGGG
Organism: Dolichotis patagonum; assembly: GCA_004027295.1. NCBI lineage: Eukaryota > Metazoa > Chordata > Mammalia > Rodentia > Caviidae > Dolichotis > Dolichotis patagonum. Next base: position 8,157 of record PVJX010003793.1, read on the forward strand.
CAGTTTGACAGTCTTCTTTCTCAGAACTGAGGAGAGTGTATGAAATGACCTTTTTGACCACTTCGACGTTTTGTGGTTCTTTGAATACCAACAAGTGGGAAAAGCCCCATGTCTGGTATGAGAATCATTTTCATCATGGAACCTTATGTGTAGGAGCAATTCCCTATAATGACAGAAACAGGTGGGCAATGACTCTGCTTAAACAATCTAATGGTAGAGAGAAACCTCTTTCTCCTATAAGGAAGAGGATCCATATCTGGGTGGTTCTCATCATGACAAAGTAATTCTTGATTATGGTTTAAACTCTACCTTTAGTAATTCTCTCCATTATTGTAGTTTCACTTCTGCTCCCTGAGACGCTGTGTAGCAACGTCTCTTTGTTTGTCATTGTGTAGCAATGGCTCTTTCTTGGTCATAATCCTCTACAAGCTTGAGAACAGCTTTCCTACCCTCCCACTAGGGGTCACTTTGTCAGCACAGCCCTCAGCTTCAGTAGCCTTTCTTCTCCTGATGTGTGTTTGGGAGCTGTTTCTTACATGGTATCCCTCAACATTGATTTAAGATGAAGAGCCTCCAATGGAACACCGTGCCCCATAGGCTCTGCCTGATGCAGATGACGAGGCTGTGACCACCTCCCCTGCTCTGGGCACAGTTCTGTGGTCTCAGGTGGTCTTCGCTTCTTTTGGGCAGCTGTATTGCAGTGTTGACCCAGCCTGAGATCACTGCATTTGAAATCTCTTGGTCTGTTTCCTGTCTGCGGTGTTTATCTGGTCTTCTTCCATCCTTTGTCTCACTGCTGAGCTTTCTTTAACTTAAGTACAGTACTTTCATTGATAGTTAGGGAAGTTCATCTTGTTAGTGTTGGCACTACTTTTTTTCTGAGCCTTGATTCACCATAACTGACCCTCCCAACCTTGGTTTTGCCATTGGTGAATTTAATAAGTACATCTATGCCTGCATTGAGGCCATTAGTAAGCATGTAGAAAAGCACAGAGCCTTGTTTGTTTTTTGGGGAGGAAGCATTTTCATTCTTAAGACAATTATGTCTTTGTTTTATACTGATGTAGTGAGGAAATGATCAGGCTAGTAGCCGATTAAATCACAGGTCACAACTGGTGGCTTCCATTTGTGGCGCCTCTATAGATCTTGGATAAACTGAGCTTTGCAAATTGGAAAATTCAATTTTTCTTTCAAATCAGGTGTAATATATAAACCTTTTTTTTGGAAACTGCTTGTTACATAGGTTTTACACAATGAAATGTTGGAATTACAGAGACTAGTATAGAAAGCAGTATAAGAAAGCCTTCTTTGAACTTGTTCCATAGAATTAAGACAAGTTGAAAGGCTAATATTTAGAATGTCTGAGAATGTTTTCAGCTGCAGAAAGCAAGCACCATGCTCTGTACTGAATGCATAGTACTGGATGTGCTGGCGAAGGTTTCTACCGCAGGATCCTGGTAAGATCTCCTGACTAGTGAGCCGCCAAGCAATTCTGGGTTGAGTGTGTGCTTTAATCATGCTGTTCTCTGTGGCTGCTTCTCCCACCAGTTATCGGGTGTTCTAAGGAGCAGTTTTGATGCAGGGTGATGGACCACAGATATGTGAACTTGCTCCAGGAAACAGAGGAGCACATGGCACCAGGCACCAGAGTTTTATAGCAGCAGTCTGAGGTGATGGAGAGTAAAGGTGGGAAATAGTAGAACACTCTGGACGCTAGGAAGGGCTGATGCAACCTAGGGCAATGAATGCCAGTTGTAAATAGTTAAAGGCACTCTTGGCTTCCAGGGCTTTGAACAGAATAAGGATCACCAGTATAGATAGCTCAGTCTCTATAAGGACTGTACAATAAGAGGTTAAGAGACCTCCTGACTCAGCCTTCTAGCAAGCAGCAAACACTTTCATAAGTTATCTAGTTGGTGCTTGCCTTACTTCCCCTGCTTATCAAATGGAGATTATAATAGACATCTACCTCAAAGAACCGTTGTGGAATTAGGCTATTTAACTGAACTCAGTTACAGCAGGGTCTGGCAGATTGCTAAGAGGTCCTAGGTGCTGCTCTGACTGTGGGGATGCTGGCCATGTATAGACTGATTTTATCTTTAAGACCTTGTCCTCTAGGCAGGAGGAAGACTGCTAACACTTCTCAGTATGCACTCCAGGTATTTGCTGTCAGACTAAAACAATCACTGTCACCAGCTGGTTCTTCTTGTTTCTAGGATAATGCTGAATAAATATTGAAAAGTTCTCATTCTCTAGGTTTTCTATTTCTATAAAACATTTAGACTACCATTCATTTATTTGTGTTCTGCATTATGATATCATGCTTTATTTCAACACATGGCATATACTCAACTTTCCTGAGTTTGGACACCAGCTGCATTTCATGAGGGCTGCTACTTTCTGATATAACGGAGGCAGGTACTTCTCTGACCCAATAAGATGTCTGAATTACAGTAAGTAGGTAATTTCATCCCGATGGTATGGAGAGAGAGAAATTTTATGTGTTGATAGCTTATCTTTTGGGGGCCTTTAAATGAACCATTTGGACACTAGCGATTGTTTTAATCTTGAAATAGGAGCAAGCAGTAAATAGCAGATAGACTTGAATCCCAGCTGTGACCTAATTTGTTGAGTCTCACTTTCCTCATTTATAAAGCAAGAATCACAAAACCTACCTTGCAGTGCTGTGAGGATTAATTGGATTTCTTGACAGAGGTATAGAGTGATATTCAGTGAATACATGACTATTCTAATCCTGGCTTCAAATCGCTTGTTAAATGCAGGAAATTGACATGCGCATCATCCATAGCTAATAGTTATGTTTATTGCTTTTGGTTCTGTTTATAGAGTTTTTTGAAGTAGAATTTAATGTGATCTACAGCACTTATCCTCATACTCAGAGTTTTTAAAAAAGTAAGCTGTCCCTGGCACATATGCACTGTCTTTCTGCTATCCCCAAAAGAAGTGACCAGGATTAAATTGCTTCTCACTGTGTTCCAAGATGTGCTAGCAAGACAGGGAGAGCGATGGGCAGGTTGATAGGTAGGTAGAGAAGGGTGGGTAGGGAAACCCTGCTCACTTTGCTGATCCCAGTGTGACCTTGCATCGGTAAATGCCTTTAAGGTAAAATAAAGAAAAATACATTCCACTAGACTGCCAACTTGACTATGGGCCCAATCTCCAGTTAATACAGGATAATGCTTTCTTCTAGGGGGAGGAATTTCTTTAAAGACTAATGCTTGCTAATGGCTTAAATTTAGATTTAAAAAATAAAACATTATTCTTGAGATTATCCTAAAAGTAAAGTATCTATTCAGAAACTTTTGCCTTTCTTTTTAAACAAAATCTTTATGATGAGTCATTAATCAGGCAGTTAAAAACCAACATCATAGATGTCTTTCGATTATTATTATTTACTGATAAGATGATTTTAACTGTTTTCTGCTCAGCCATTATGCTTTAAAAATACTCTTTAGTCTCTTATCCAGAAATGTAAAAAGGTTTTGAAGTTCTGTATGACAAGATAGATCCATTTTTAGCAACTGTGTGCTCAATACAATTTCATGTATTTGGGTTTAAGTGGAAATGCTCTGTAATTATTGGGAATATGTTTGTATTGACTCAGAAGAATTTTGTGTGCTTTCCTTATGTGGTCAAAGGATTGGAACTATGCAGTTTGAAAGGGAGGGTAATCCAGTTGAAAATACAAATATGAGTCTGTACTCACCCTTGTGGGAATGACATAACTTTAAGGCTTCTGTAATTTAAGTATTTCTTCGGTTAGAGCTTTAAAAAATTCACATGTTCATATATTGTGGAGACATGCTTTTGCTTGACTATCAGATAATGTTTTCAGAGGGAAGGGTCTTGATCACTTGCTTTTAAAGAAATAATTGGGATACTGCAGCCCAGTCATGAGAGTATTTGACAGGTGATTGTGTTGGAATATACTTCAAGAGGAAACCTATATTTAACCATTCCCACGTGGTCAGCAAATTGCCATTTGAATTGTTGTTTTTGAAGGGATAGGATGGTTACGGGATGAGATTTGTCCACCTTTCTGGTAGGCAGCTTATAAAGTCATGTCTCTGGAAAACTTTTAGTATCCATTAGTAGTGCTGGACTTTGGGGTAATTTCAAGAGGCCCAGAATAAACAGCTATAACTTATAATGCCAGAAATACCCTCTTATCATCAGAAATGGAAGGTTTACTTTATTATATGAACAATCCTTTATCGATGTTGCAGGATGCCAGTGTGTCTCATTGCTGGATTAAGGGACATTTGTAGAAGTATAACTTTTGGTATTAGGATTGGAGTAAAATTGTTGAGAATGACAGAGGTATGTTAGGAGAGAACATGGTTTTAAAAACAACCGGGTATATGTGAGTCTATCTCCTGGCCATTACTTCCAACTCATGGGTCTCTTTGTTTTTTGAAACATGTTCTTCACATTTGGTTAAACTGTGCTTGAGATTTGGTGGTATTATTAGTTTTTAGATACTCTCTGGGAATCACTCCTTGCCCAAGAGCCTGTGGCAGAAATAAGACAGTGAGAAGCCTGCTCTTTCCTCCTGCTGACACACACTTGTAGGACATTTCCCAGCCAGCCACTGTGCTGAGTTCTTCCCACCTGAACGGAAGTGGAAGGAGATGGATGGTGTGCTCAGGCCTGGGAAGCTGTGGTTGTCCAGATTCATTTGTCCTTCTCACGGCTGGGGGAAGGGTGGAGCAGGGTCACTTAAGAGCTGAGTGTTATGTGTCCTAGAAGCAATCCCAAGATGGCAGAAATGTGAGTCTCTGCAAACTGCTTAGAGGAGTTGTGCATTATCTACATGGGCTGCTACAGGAGCAAGCAATGAGCTGTTATTGTGTGGTGGTAACCAGCTTTATGGGTGCCTCTCTTCCAGCAGCTGGGTCGCCTTCCTGCTCACCTTCCCTTTCTTTCACTTCAAGGTGGGGAGACAGCTCCTTTCCTTTCATGCTGTTTCTAGGTGGCTCCCTTTGCTTCTTTCCCATAGATTTGCTCACTTCATCATCTAGCCTCTTTTCTGTCCTTCTCACTCATTTCATCCTTATTTCTTTTCTCTTGCCTTATAAAGGCTTGGAAATCTTGCAGTTTAGATCTCACCCTCCAAGCCCTGTCTCTGAAAGGTCTCCCTAACTGGCACAACCTAAACTATCACCTGGGCATGGAGCGTCATTCTATTTTTTTCAAAAAGACTATTTTAAAAGTGGTTTTAGTTTTACAGCAATACTGAGTGGGTAGTATAGATTTTTCACATCCCACCCTCCCTGAGATGCATAGCTTCCCCTCTTTTTAGCATCTTTCCCCAGAATGGTTCATTTATTACTCTGATAAACCTACAGGGCTCCATGATAATCATCCAGAGTCCATAGTTTGCATTAAGAGTCACTCTTGGGTACATTTTCAGGGTTTGGCCAAAGTGTATCGACACTTGACTACCATTACAGTACACTCCCCTGCAAATCTTCTGTCCTGTACTCACTGCCGTCTCCCTGAGCCCTAGACACCACTGATCTTTTCACCATCTCCATAGTTTTGCCTTTTCCAGAATACCATATAATTGTAGTCTTAGAGTACACACCTTTTAAGATTAAGATAGGCATAAAGGGTTCTAATAATGGCCATTTTTATCCTTATGGGTTTCAAAGCAACCTCAGTTAAACTCATAGATACCTTATGTTATGGTTTATGTCAGATGCCCTCCCGTCAGTCTCATGCAATCATGGACGTGGCTAAATCTAGCATTTGTGATTGGTTTGTTGTCTAGGGCTTGGATTGGTGGTGTGAGTGCTATACCTGCCCAGGGGTGGAGCTGGCATACAGTGTAAAGGTGGTGGTGATGGGGAGATGTGTCTTTCTTTCTTGTGTGGTTCACCCTTTGCTGTTTGGGGCTCCCAAGAATGGTGCCCCGCCCATGCCACCCAGCCACTTAGAGCCAACTAAGTATAGACTAAAACCTCCAAAATTGTAAGAAATAAACCTTCCCTTCCCTAATTTTAGGCATCAGGCATTTTGTCTCAACAACAATAAAAAAGTAACTAAAACACCTTACTATTGTTTTCACATCACGATTCCATGTGAAGAACTGAGAAACTTCATATTCAGTGTTAAAATAATGCCAGGAGTGTCTTTATACCTGTGATTACTCCAGGAATGTCTACATAGCAGGGACTTTGGCAGTGTTAAAGTCTTACAAATGGGTACCTGCCATAGTGAGGTCTGTAAGTAATAGTAGATTACACACACACACACCCATTTATTGTTCATAGGTGGTCTTAATAAAAATAGAAATGTGTTTGCCATAGCAGTCTGTGTCAGGGTTAGAGGCTGCTCAGAGCTGCTTCCGTGTTCCAGTAGAAATGCCCCTTGACCAGAACTGCCACTGGATCACTGGTGTTGTAAGTTGTTGACAGAGAAAAGCCAGAGGAGGGGTTAATAGTTCTGTTTGTCCATCCCCTGGTCTGTATGTCTTTGAGAAATGACAGCAGTGCCTGATGTTCCAGGCCAGCCTTTCCACGAAGGGGCCAGAACAACTGCACACTTGCTTTCAGTAAAGTGAATCGCTTTCTGCCCCCCATGGCTTCCACCTTCTTGCTGGCCTGGACTTGCTGGCACTGCTGCTGTTGGTGAGAAGCAGAGCTGAATACAAACGTGGTCTATTGGGAAATAAGTGCATCAGCTTAGCAGAGACGGAAAGTACACCACGAGCCTCTGTGATATGACGTGAAATGCTCTGAAATAGGCCCGGTCATTTCTTGCCTGGAGTGATGCATGGGGCTCCCCAGTTCCAGCCTTGCCTCATCGCAGTCTGGTCTCCCAGAACAGCCTTAGTGATCCTTTGAAAGAAAATTTAGAGCTTTTTATTGCTCTGCCCCAAATAATGCAATAACTTTCCACTGTGGCACTGACACCCAAGCCCTTTCAATGGTCTGTGCTTGTCTCTCACCTTGCCTTCTACTCCTCCCTTCCAGTGTTTCCACAACCCAGTTCCTTTGCTGTTTGCACACTCCAGGCACAAGCTACCTCAGGGCCTTTGCACATGCTGGCCTTGCTGCAAGAAATATTCTCTTCATCTACATGACTCTTTCTCGTGTTACTTAAATTTTTCTAAAAAGGTCATCTCATTTTCCTTAGTAGCCTACATAAAGCATCTCTCTTACAACCTTACTTTTACCAGGTCTTATGCATCCTGCATGTATCAGGTGCTTACTTATTTAATTACTATCTATGTCTCCTCACTGGTGTAGGTTCGTGAGTGTGGGTAACGCGTTTTAACTATAGCACCTAGTAGATCTCAGTACATATCTACAGAATGAATAACTCAACACAGAGGCTTAAATCTGGTTCTGGCCATGTGGGCAACCTTAGGCCAAGCCCTGACCAGGCTGTATCTCTGGGGTTCCTGCACATCAGATATTCACCCCTGCCTTCTGGACAGTGCAGCTTTATGGAAGAGGAAGGTGGAATGCGTTCGTTTTAATTTTTGCCTAGAATAGGAATATTTTACTCATGCATATTAATCACAGAGAATGCTGGGTTTCATTGTGACATAATGCATAAACTACTTGGATGGCATCCTCCTTGTTACACTCTCTTGCCCTCCTGTTCTTCTCCTCATTCCCTTCCTCCTGTCTAGTAGTCTTCCTTCTGGAAGGTAGTGTTCATACCAAGATCTGCGCGCTCTGGCCTCCAGGGGTTTCATCCTCTGTGCGCGGCTGCCACTGTGGTGCTGGACTTCATGCTGAGCCGGGAAGAGGGGTGGATCCCAGTTGACTTTAGCCGGGTGGCAGCTCTGTGAAGCCAACATGTGGCATCCCTGGATTTAGGTCCTGTTTCTGCTGGCTGAGAGCCCCACACGGTTGACCTGAGGAAGAGGGAGAGAGGGAGAAAGAGAGAGAGGAGTGAACTAAGTAAGGGGCAGAAACAACAGGGCCAACAAAATAGGATCAGAAGCTGAGCTCCTGCCTTCCAAAGCCCTGCCTAACCTGTCAGGCCAAGACAGACTTACCGGGAGAAGAGCACAGAGTGAGCTCTGCGTGAGTCGCCTGCAGAAGCCCCCCGCTACATGCACATCACAAGGAGAGGCCTTTTACTCTGAGCTCCTGGTTTGGATCAGAGGAAACCATCTTTGTCAGCACCCAGGTTAGGCCCTGCCTCCCTCTGTCCCTTTCCTCGGAAGTGTTTCCAGATTGCAGCTCCAGGCAGGGTGGATAGCACTCTCCCGGGCCCACTTTCATCAGTCCACTTATGTTCCCTGTCTTTGGCCTTGCCTGTTTCAATTCAGTTCCGTGTTGCAGTGTTTTCCTAGCTCTTTCTTCCTGTGATATTGTCAGCCCTCCCAGCTCTCCGCTACTGCTTTTTATTTTGCTTTTCCTCTGCACCAAGGCCCCCCCCCCCTTTTCTGTTCTTTCCTGGAACTAGGGTTGAGCAAACTGGCCGGATGCTGCTTCTTCCTTGCCCTGCTACCTCCCGTGTCTCTGGGCGCAGACTGGGCAGGCTTTTTCCTGGTTTAATGCTTTGCCTTGAGAAGGACAAGAGCAGGGAGCAGACAGGCAGGACCTGAAACACAGGTGACAGAGGTCCTCAGAGAGAGGACCAAGACAGGGAGGGGGTGGAGTGCTGTGGGGCAGTGCCAAGCGTTTTCCTCACAGGTCTTCTGCATCCCAGGAGAGGTAGGAGTGACTGGGGGTCCCAGGCTGGAGCTTTTCCTGACTAGCATCTTGTGGATGGTCGGGAGGGTATTGGGAGAGAGGGTGACAGTCGAGGCTGTGGCCCCTGGTCTGCTGCAGGATGGGCCCACAATCAAGTCAGCTATTCTTCTGGGTCTTGGTTTTGTTTGCTCGTCCAGTAAGGGTTTTGATCATGATCAGATCTTTATTTTGTAAACTTTATTTTCTGAACTTGTGCTTCTCTCAGTGAGTTCCCTAGTTCTCTTATTTGGTAAATGGCATCGCTTGACAGGATCTTCACTGTCTTTTAAGTGTGTGTGTGAGTGTGGGTATGCACTCACAGTGCATGCATGTTGAGGGCAGGACGGGTGAGCTGGTATAGATGCCAGCCAGATCAGGGGGAAAAAAGCACTGCGCCCTGATTTTCTGTTCCCTCAGAGGGTCTTCCTGTGGAGCACTGTGTCTGGATGGCTGGACGACCTTCCCAGTTAAGGTCGCAGGTACTTGTGTCTCTGGTCTTGGCCCAGGATGGATCGCCTCACAGAGACAGAGGGCCTAGCTGCTCTGACAGCCGTGGTTTGAGCGGGCATGTTCAAGGCTGTCATTGTTCTACGCTGCCCTCCAGTACTTGGTTTGCCATAAAGCTGCAGACTCCAAGTGTCCTATAACCGCGATGTGCGTCACTGCTGGTGCAGCTGCTACCTGTGCATCTGTGAGCTGTAGCTGTCCCCACATTGCAGACATAAAGCCTGTCTTTATGTGACATGTGATGTGAACCACACCAAGGCTGGGGAGATGCTTTTCTTAGACCACTAGTGAGACTGGCCACAGACAGAGCTTTGTGACCTCTCAGCAGGACATCAGAGGATGTAGTAAGGGGCCCCAAGTAGGGAATGTGGAAGCTTTTTCTTTGCAGGAGAAGTATCTTTTCCTGAAGTATGATGAGGAACTTGTTTATTGCAGCAACATCCTGTACATGGCCCACGTGCCCAGCAACAGATGAGTGGATAAAGTGGCCCTGTAACACACAATGGAGTACTACTCAACCATGAAGAAGGATATGTTTGAGTCATTTGTAGGAAAATGGATACATCTTGAGACCATAATGCTAGAGAAATAAATCAGACTCAGATGGTTGAATGTTGCCTGCTTTCTGTTATATGAGAAAGCCAAAGTATACATAATTTATAGAGAAAATTAAAAGACAGATAATAGGAAACAGGGAGATAGGCTTGTGGAGATGGGAGGGAGGTGTGGGGGAGGGGGAGGTAAAAAGGAGTAAGGCCTAGATGGATGCATACCAGCTCCACGGGGTGAAAGTACTATATTCACTACGGCAAACTCACACTGATAAAAAAAAAAGGTGACACGGAACCTTAATATACAAACTTGATAAAAACTTGATGACTACAGATGAATTTGTTAAGCTTTACATTGTTACATTTGTCCAGTGGACTAATGACTGACCTTGGCACTTCAGATTCTCCCAGGGTCTTAGAATTTGGCAAATAATACATTTTAAGTGAACACCGTCATTTTAGATTTAAAAATAATTAGAAATACCTTTTCACGCTAAAATTTAAATGCATTGGGATTCCTGTGATCTGTTTGAAAATCACTAAAGAAACGCAGAGAGACTAAGTATCACACCAGAAGGCTAGAAAAATAAACTAGAGCAAAAGTTTAAGAGTGACATTAATTTAAATAAAAAATGCCTATCTAGAACCATGTTCTCTTTTTGGATGGTAAAGCAGTTGATTTGGAATTACAGATCAAATATGATAGATTATGGGGTATCAAAACTAGACGGGCCTTTGCCCTGTTCTCAGAACACATAAATAAACAGAATGGAGGTGCAGCTCCCCTTCCCACCTCCCGGCAGCTCGGGAGCCTCCCCTGCCCAAGCTCCTCAGTGCAGACACCTCAAACCTTCTCGAGCTGTCCGAGCTCTCTGTGCGGCTGAACTCTGCCCTCGTCCTTCCTCACATTGTTCTGTGCTCTCCCCGTGGGGCCTGCAGGACCCGTCTGGTCCCCTGTCTGCATGGCAGACCCTCGGGTATTTGTAGCCAGGATGACTGTTGACCCACGAGCCTGCTCTTCTTTGGCAAAACAGCCCAGTTCCTTCAATTGTTCTTCATGACAGCGTGGCTTTTGCATCCTTTTGGCATCTTCTTCGTTGCTCTCCAAACAGGCTGTCAGTTCCACTTCTTTGTGTATTGAGGTATCCCATGGCTTAGGTGTATCTGGAAACAGCAGGCTGACTGATTCATTCTTTCTGGCCCCCACATCTGGGGATTGAACCCAGGACCTTTGCACTGAGCTACACTCCCAGCTTTTCAAATTTTGACACAGGGTCTCACTAAATGACTCTTCTGTCTCTCAGATAGCTATTCAGAAGTGTGCACCCTTGAGCCCTGCTGGCACTACCCTGGATCTCAATGGGTTACTATATTTTTCTCTGTATAATATAGGGCAGAATTTGCATTTTTAAGTAGCACCTCAAGTGATGACTAATGCTGTTTTTTTTATTGACTAAAATCCCATCTTGTGTTTGCCTGTTAAACTTCATTTTGCTTCATTCTTTAGTTTTGTATTTGATTATTTTGGGACCAAGTGAATATCAAGACAGTGCAACAGTGGAAATTATAATACAGGTTTTCTCATTGCCAACCTGATATATTTCCTACTTGAGTCTGCTGATTAAAATATCTCATACCTGCTTTCTGTTGTTCCGTGTCCTTATGAAATCTGCAAGTTAGCGATTTTAAAAGAAAGCGAGCTGAGTGTCTTTCCAAAGCATACTTCTAGTCCTGTGAGGGATCTGGAGTCATTTACCGGACCCTGTTATGAGCTGTTTTTTTTTTTTTTTCTTAAACTGCATTCTGCTATGTTATAGAAATATAGGGTATTTTAGTTCTAAACTGAATCACTGTCAAGTGTGTGAAAGCCAACAAGACGTTTTGATTTGTATGTTTACCTTTTTGAAATGGTGAGTTTAATGCTGAAGTTTCGATGATGGGTAAATTTCGTAAATTTATATACATTTAATTTATGGTAATTTTTCCTTTTGATAAGTGATTTTAGTTGTCTAATTCACATCCTTATATCTTTATTAATATTTTTGTCTGCTTATTTTACCTGCTACTGAGAGAGGCATGTTAGTCTTCTACTATGGTTGTAGGTTTTCCTATTTGTTCTTTTGGATTTGTTAACTTGTGTCTCACATCTTTTGAAGCTATGCTACTAGGTGCACACAGATTTACCATTGTGACATACAGCTGACTCTTTTATGAGGAGAATTTCTTTTTTATTAATAGCATGTCTGGCTTTAAATGTACTTTGATGTTTTGGCTGTGTGACCTTTCCTTTGGTTAGTATCTCATAGTTGTTTCTTGTTTTGCTCTTAAACTGTGTTAGTTTTAAAGCGTGTCCCTTTTTATTAGTCCACGTTTGTTGTGCACAATGACTGCATTCATCATGGGGAGCTGATGCGTGCACCTAACGTATCTTACTTCTTTTACTTCCTGTTGTGCTTTCCTTCCCCCTTCCCTGTATCTCTAGTTCCCCACTCTGTTTGTAGAGGAGCTGTCTCCCTGTTTTTTAACGTCTGTCTTTTAGTGTGTCACTTGTAAGTAGGATATAAGAATTGTCATTGTTTTTGGATTAAAAAAACCCATACTGAAAATCCCGGTGCTCTATTTGGAGCACTTAGCCCATTTTCATCTAAAATAATTGCTATTATAGTTGGATTTACATTTATCATGTAACTGTCTTTTCTTATTTGGCACATACTTTTTTCTGTGGTCTGCATTTCTCTTGTTTTGCCTTCTTTCTGGTTAATCTGGTTTTCTATTATATTTCTCCCTCGGTTCCTTGCTAGTTTGCATTCTTTTACTATTCTTTTTAAAAAAATTTTCTCTTACTATTCTTTTGGTGGTTGTTCTCAAAGTTAAGTCATGCATTTCTGAATAACTGCAACATAATAAAAGTTATTATTTTTAACACTTTCCTGTACTGCAATATATTTCGATTCCATCTACCTTTTTGTATCATTCTTGTCCTACGGTGTAGTTCTACAAATATTTTAACTCAGTGTCATCAAGCCTTAAATATATTTTTTGTACCTTTTATGGTAATTACATTTACTTACACATTTCCTCTTCGCTGTTGCTTATTCCTGCCCGCATTTCCACAGATCTGTATAAGATCATTTTACTTCTGCATGAATAATTTCCTTTAGCATTTCTTTTTGTGCTAGTCTGGCAATAAATTCCTTAAGTATTTGTCTTGAAACCTTTTATTTCAGCTTCATTTTTAAAGACTATTTTTTCTTCGGTGTGGAATTTTAGGTCATCAGTTACTTCCATTCTCCCTGTAAAGGTACACTTCCTTGGTCTCCTGGCTTCTGTCACTTCTTCAGTTGTTCTCTCTCTGTGGAATTTCATTACCCTTTGTCTACTTTGTTTCCATAACATCTCTGATGCCTTAAAGAAGGACTTTAATCAAATCGCCTTTTTTCCTAGTTCCTCTTAACAGTACTGTTGGCCTGCTGGGGTCTTCATTCTATCTGGAGAAGGGAATCATTTCTACCCCAAAGGCAACTTCAGAAGAAATATCTTCTAAGTCTTTTAAGTCATTTAAGCAACCTTCCTTAACAAATGATATTCTGATATTTCCTCCCAGGATTTAACCAGTTTATATTCACATCAATTTTGTTGGGTGATATATTTGAATAATCTGGATATTTCACATTATAACAAAGAGAGATGCTTCTAAACATGCTTTAATTCAGTGGTTCCTAACTTTATTTTTATTTTTTGGATCATAAGCTCCTCGTGAACCCTTTTAAGAATTTCTCAGTAAAAGACATAAATCTCCCCCAGATAAATGCCTCTGCTATATCTTCAGAGAACTTAGGGAACATTTTTCCATCCCTCTACATCTTGGATGAAATTTCAGGATGAGAACCCCTGTGTGCATAGAAAGTAAATGTTGAGGTAAATGTGAAAGGGTAGGTAAATCACTATTCATGCATTTGCTATTCGCGTGGTAACATGATGGGGAGAAAAGCCTGCTGGCCTGGCACAGGAAGACTTAGGTTGGATTTCTGGTTCTTTCATTCATTTGACCTGGTATCTTCAATGTTTTCCTTTGGAAATGAGAATCATAATACTGTTTCCCTGGTGTTAGTGTGGGAATGAGAAAATACACAAGAAAGCACTTTATTATCTGTGATATCCTGTACATGGATGAGGTACTATTTATATATCAAAGGATATATGTACATCTGTACATATGTGTACACATGTATTGCAGCAGCAAGCAGAAACATCAAAACAGTGATCCGAGATCTTTCCCAGAATATCAGGCCCTGGTTTCCATTGGTTTAGAGCTCACATGGGATAAGCAAACAGAAGTGCAGAGGCAGAATGGCTTGTCAGCTGGGGATTGGTTCTTACAGTGTGGATCATCGTTACGAGCTATGCATCACAGTGATGAGCCATTTCTAAGAGACAGGAGCAAGTGGAACTTTCTTTTTTTTTTTTTGGTACGGGGGATCGAACTCATGACCTCGTGCTTGCCAGGCAGGCGCTTAAGCCACTGAGCTAAATCCCCAGCCGCAAGTGGAACTTTCTTTTGATAACTTTTTAGAGCTTTGTGGCCTATATGTTGTATGTAGTTTTAATTTAATTTAGTTTTTGAGTTGTCTCTGTTACAAATGCAGTTGTTGCTGCCAGGTGATCAAGGAGAATCTATGTCAAAGAATGATTTTTTACAGCAGGACCCTACAAACTTTTATTGTCTTTTCAGCAGGGGTAGGGAATGGGAGGTCGGGGTCAGTGGCACAGAGGCTGAAGCCGGAGCTGGCTGCAGGGGTACAGGTGCCAGCACAGCAGCTTGAGCTTGCAGAGCATATGGTGGGGCAGCTCTGATGGCTGGTGGATGTTTCAGTCAGTCTGATCCTTGGAGGGGCTTAGTTCTCTGGACTGGATTATTTTGAGTCATTGGTGGCAGACATCCAAACAGCAGCAGGAAGCAATTTGCTGTGTAGATCATCCCTGCAGGAGAGTTTTGGCCAAAATAGTTTTGTCTGAGGTAACCACAGCCTATCTAGTCGGTCAGACTTCATCTCTAACAGAGCTGCTTCCATCTGTAGACAGGGTGTGCTCAGCATATGTCAGGGGGTCCGTTTTTAGACCAGTTCATCCCAGTGCAGCACGTGGCACCTGGACAGTCTAAAATGAGCTGTCCGCTTACTTGATTAGAAGGACAGTGACTGTTAGAATGCAGAGGTAAAGGTGGTGTGGGGGCAGCCCTTAGTGACCAGATCCAAGTGTTTGCACAGGTAGGCCACTAGGTGCTCCCAGGGGCTGACAGTCTGAGTAAGCATCATTGCCTCTGTGAACTCAAGGATCAAAGTTTATTTTATTTTATTTTATTTTATTTTATTTTATTTTATTTTACGTTACGTTATTTTATTTTATGTTATGTTATGTTATTTTATTTTATTTTATTTTATTTTATGTTATTTTATTTTATTTTTGGTACTGAGAATTGAAATCATGATCTGGTGCTTGCCAGGCAGGTGCTGTGGTACTAAGCTATATCCTCTGCCCCTAGGATCCAGATCTTATAGAAGCCAACAGCTCTAAGAAATTTGTGGAGTTTTTTTTAAACTAGTTTCTGCTGGGTATTATAGCAGAGCTTTTATGCCTTTCCAGCAAGCAGCTTGGGTGTCACTAATCAGAAGTGCAGTGAAGAGGAAACAAGTGTTTGAACCTCTGGGAGGTTGAGTCCAGGTCAGTTAACCTTCGAGTCCATAACTGGGGTCTTTGCAAAGAGGGGCTGGCTGACAGGACCAACCAAAGGCCAACCATTCCTTAGGTCCAGGCAGGTGTACCACAGGCCATGGTTAGCAGGAGACTGAGGCAGCATATATGAAAGACAGTCACATTGGCACTGGCAGCTCGGAGATACTGAACAGGCAGGAGAGGTGCATTTTAGCAGTTTGACAGTCTATACTGTTTGTGTGAGGGACATGATGGAGCGAAATCTGCTGTTCCTGAACATAGTAGGAGTTTTTAACCCCTTAGTGGCAATTGAGTCCACTAGGGAGCTGGCCATTTGTCTCAGGATTTTCCCAGTTGAAGGGCCTTGTGGGAGCAACTTGCAAGCAGAAGGTATCTTTTAAATCTAGCCTGATCCTAAAAGGGTGTATTGGTCAGGAACCGCAGAGTGCAAGGTGATGGCTGCATTATTGACAGCATGGAGATCTTGCCTGCGGTGATTAACAGTCTATCAGGCTGATGTGTGGCTGGATGCCTGCTTGTGCTTTTTGTGAAATCTGATAGCAACGGGGGTTGCAGTGAGGTGGCACGCTTGACAGCCAGGCCCAGAGGTGAGTTTTTAGTCTGTACCTCTGGGAGGAGAGTTTTCGGAACTTTGGGATTGTGGTTGTCGGTCTCAGGCTGATGCAGGCATCATTTTCCTTAGGGAAGCAGTCCAAGCTGAATGTGCAGGGTTAAATGAGAGGAAGGCTGACTGGACAGTGTGAAGATGTCCTCCCAGGCTGCACGTTTGTGCCTGGCAGAAGGGGCAAGGCACAAGGGTCCCTGCTGTCCTGGTGATGGTAACTTGTTGACAGAAGGAACTTTTGAAGGCAGAGTTTTGTTCCATTGTCTACCAGAAAAGTCTCAGGTTTGCCCCTGACTTTTGCAGTGACTGTGGTCTTACGGGGACCAAGTTTGCAAGAGCTTGGTCTGTCCTATCTACTCAGGCCAACAGGGTGCAACTCATTTGTTAGGGCTGACAGTCCAGTTTTTCCTCAGTCAAAAAGTGAACTCGAAAGGAATCGTTGGCAGTCATCTCAGGTAGGCATTAGATGGCATTAAATTGAAGCAACTTGGCCACTAACCATGCACACACTGTTTGGTAATAGGCTCTTCTAAAAGTAGGCAGCCAATTTCAGTGGCAGCTAAAAAAAATACAAATTAAATCAGCAAGCAATGATTTATTGTGTAACATAGGGAATACTACCAAAGATACTTTTGACAAGATTGAGATGAAATGAATCCTCTTTTAAAAAATCTTTTTGTTTTATGAAAAAATAAGAGAAATTTTCATAACCAAGTGGATGCTCTTGACCCCATATAGTATAGAAATGAAAGTTGATATAGTGTTTGGAAAGGAATTTGGCAGTTTGCGACAATTTTTTTTCACATTCTTGGACTAATTTCTGGAATTTTATTCTAAAATAATTTATAGCATAAGAATGCACATGAAATTATTTATTATAGTATTGTTTATAATATTAAAAAGAATTTCACTTAACATACAACAATAGAGGAATGCTTAATCATGGAATTATAGAACATCAAATGCTTGATGAAGTGCAGTTAGAAAGTTGTTAAAGATCGGAACAGTATGGACCTTATTTTTGTTAGAAGATAGGAAAGCTCAAGATTGTATATATTCATTCTATGAATGTAGCTATGTGATGATTACTTGTGTGATGTGTGTATGAACAAAACCTGTCAGGCAAGATGGAAAATGGAAAAAGATGTCAATGTATGTGAAATTCAGATGTCTTCAATGGCTATCACTTTGTTCAGTAATGACTTTAAAATAATCTTCTAATGTTATACTATCTTGAATATATATATATATGTATGTATGTATATATATATGTATATATATATGTATATATATAGTTTTGTTTTTGAGACAAGGTATTGCTATGTAGGCCAGGCTGGCTCCAACTCACAGAGATCCTCCTGCCTCAGCCATGCATGCTGGGGCTACAGGAATGTAGTGTTAAATGTTGGGCATTTCATTATTTGTTAGGCATTGTGCTTTGGCCCTTAATACACAGCTGCTGTCCCAAAACTACTGGGTAAACCAACCTTTACTTGCTGATGTGAAATACACCTTTATGACCTGTACCTGCGTCTGTCTGTGGACCTTATCCGTTGGGGTCTGTCTGATGCTTTGTCACACTATTTACACGACCCTGCTTTTTACTCTGTATTTTGCTTTGCCACAGGACAAGTGCTCACCCTTCTCACACAGCTGAAATATTTATTTTCTCTCATAATTTTGTTTCTTTTCCTTTGCACTTACCTTTTCAAATGAATTTTAGAATAAACTTACTGAATTCCTTTTGAAGATATTCAGCTTGAGTTTTGATTGTATACATTTAATTTATTTGGAGAGCTAATTTTGCCTACCATGCTTCTCTTTGCTTCTAGACATATCAGGGAAATATTTGAGAGTTTTGTATTGGGGATGCAGTTCATAGAAGTGTTATAACACATTACTTACTTCTGTAGAGATGCAGAATAATTCTTTTCTCAGTACCACCAAATTTACATAGGGAAGGTGATAGCTTTCAAAGTCCCAAATCAAAGAATGCCACTGAATCCAGATGGGGAAATAAAAGACATATGCTGTGTTTCTGTAAACTGGAATTTATTTTTTACAATATATGAAACAAGTGGCATTTTAGAAGAGGAGCAGACTCAAAATGACCACCGTAGTTAGAAAGAGCCCAGTGTTAGCCAAAGGTGACTGATTATTATTATTTTTTTTAATTTTAAAGAGGGTAAAATTAAATACAACAAAACAGAACACAAGAAAGCAATGTAGGAGACATAAATATCAAAACAAGACAATCAGAGATCTTCACTATCTATCATATTGTCTCTTGTTTTCTTCCAAATAGTTGTCCATGTCTTCACATACAGAGAATTCACATGAAACAACATAGTATGGAACTGATCTGAACAGGATGAGAAAGGCGTTTTAGGTCTTCAAGACCAGACAATAGGGAAGCCAACAATGGCTGTCATAGTGTCTCTCATTCTCTTCAAAATAGCTGTCCATACTTTCATGTATGTTGAACTTAAACAAAACAAAACAGGCTAAAATCACTCTGAAAAAAGAATGATAGTATTGCTGGATTTCACATCATGATGCTACAGAATCAGCGATGGGTACTATAGTGTCTCTTTTTCTTCAAAATAATTTAATTGTATTATAATGTTAATTTCATCATACATTATATAATTGGTTCTCATAAACTGTTTATAAGTTCTATGAATGCATGAGTCTCTACATGTATTATCTATCCTTTCTGTACTAGAGGGAAACAAAACAAAGCAAGACAAAACAAAACAAATTCTTAGAAAAACATGAAACGAAAGAGTCATATAAAACCGCAATACAAGGTGATCTACAATGGTTACTATGATGTCTCAGGAGTATATAACAATATTAGTAAAAACAAAACATTGGAGACATTATAAAACTTCAAAAGCAGGTAATAATCAAACCAGAGTGGGTATCCTAGTGAATCTTGTCATCTTCAGTGTAGTTGCCTATACTCCTAGACTTGATACTATCAATCATAACAGATTTGAATAAGATCAGTCATAATAAGACAGTGTAAGTTATACAGTGCTTCAGATTAAGTTAATAGGAAATTAAGGATGATTACCATAATATATCCTGCTATTTTTGGGATAGCTATCTGTGCCCTCAAATCTAGTGCAAGTAGACAAACTGGAACAGAATATAATCCATCTAAACAGAGTGGTGAGAATAATGTAGATTTTAAATCCTGATACACTATTAACAATATCCTCTGCCTTCCTTTTTTAGACAGTTCCTCCCCTTTGACTCTAACAGGGTGCACTGCACATTTTGGTTTCCACTAACTCCCTCAGTTTTTAGATTGGGGGGAGCAACCTGCTATTTACCCTAATTGGTTCTGAACCTTCTGACTCCTGGGCTTGATCTCGAGTTGTATTTCTTTACCTAAAAAAGCCTCATGGTTTTCCTTCGTTATAGCTGAGTAGTTCTCTACTGCTCAAAAGTATCATGTCTTTTCAACCTATCTGCAGATGCTAGTCGAGTTGCTCCTATTTCTCTCTGGTTCCCTGTCACATAGAGCATTGTTTTCTCATATTTGACTTTCTGTCCATAAACCCTCTTTCAGTTTAATTATGTTTCCAATACAAGCATCTCGATGGACCCTATCTCCTGATCTACTCTGCCTGTGTTTCTTTTTGTTAGTATATCGAGGCCATCTATGTTAGAGATAATAGCCAACCTTCTCTGCCTCATTTCTGCTATGCTATTTTTCTGCCATTGGTTGTGTACTATTCTCCTTCATTCCACTGTCTGCCCCGTTCATTGAGGCCTTTCTACCACTGTTCCTGAAATCCTGGTATTTTTTTCTCTTTCTCTCTAGAATGTCCTTCAGTATTTTTTGTAGGGTTGGATTGGTGGTCACGAATTCCCCCAGTTCCTCTTTGTCATGGAAGCATCTTGTTTCTCCATTAATTTCTAGAGACAGTTTTGCAGGATACATCAATCTGGGTTGGAGGTTATTTTCTTTCAGGGCTTGGATTACTTTGCTCCAAGCTCTTCTTGATTTGATGGTCTGTGTTGAGAAGTCTGCCATGATTTTGATGGGTTTTCCTTTATAGGTGATCTGTTTCTTTTGTCTGACAGCTTTTAATATTCTGTTCTTATATTGAATTTCTGGGATCTTGATTATTATGTGTCTGGATGTAGCTCTGTTTTGGTTGTAGGTGGCTGGAGTTCTGTATACTTCATACATCTGAATATCATTTCCTTTTATTACGCTTGGGAAGTTTTCCTCAATTATTTCTGTGAATAGCCTTAGTAATTTCTTTGTTTTGACTCTTGCTTCTTCATTCACATTTCTTATTCTTAGGTTATAGATCCTCCTGTCGTCTTTTAGCCTTTATATTGTTACTGCCTCCTCCCTTGTTATTTTTAAAAGCTCTTTCATGATCACACATTGCAAACCTGTCTTCGAGTTTTGATAGTCTATCCTTAGTTTCTTTCAAGCAGTTTTGCCAGCTTTCAATGGAGTTTTTAGTTTTATGGTAATCTGTTTGAATCTGCTTCATGTATTCTAGGTTTTCTTTATATTCTTCATCGAATGTTTCTCTCCTTTTTTTGTGTTCCTCCATTCTTCCGTCTGTGTCTTCTTGAGAAGTGCTTAGCATTTATTTTATTAATCTATTTATATCTTGCTTAACTTGAATTAATATTTCAGTTTTGAGCTCCTCTACGAGGTCCCGAAGATATCTCTTTATGTCCACAGATGCTGTGTTTGATGGTACATGTTTGCTGCCCTCAATCTCTTTTGTATTTACCTCTCCTGGATCAATATTCTCAGGGTTGGGGGCTGGGCTTTTTTTTTCTTATTACTCTCTCTTGTCATGTTTTTGGTTTCTTCCATACAATTGTATAGTATAGTTCCCAGCTCCTTTCCCTGTTGGTTACAGCTCTTCTAAAGCACTCAGGCTAGGGGTTTCTGCCCTCTCCAGTTTGCTGTGAGTCACTGAAGTGCAAGCAGGGGCAGTGTATGCTGGCCCCTCCCCTCTGGGCCAGTCAATCTTCAAGGACCTTCATTGCATCAGTGCATGCTGGGCATAGGGAATCAGTTTGGGATGACTTACTGGGTCCTGGCCAGGGGTGTGACCCAGGCCAAACAGATCCCGCCAATGTGCTCTGGGAGGGGAGCAACCAACTGAGGTCACTGCCATTCCCAGTTGGGGCCTGTCCTGCCCGACTCCAACATGTCATCCAATTGGTCGCCCCTTTCCCATGGGAGGGTCTTATTCCCAGCATTCACCGGGTTAATGCCGGTCCCTCTCTGGCTCCATTCTCTGTTGGGCTTCTAGACATCGGACTTCAGTGCGGCTGCAGTGTGATTTCTCGGAGGCTCCAGGTGAGTCACGTGTGGGGAGGCTCAGCTCCTCGCACGGGGCGCCTCAGGCCAGTTGCATCAGTGCGGGTTGGGTGCTCAGGCCAGACTTGGCAGCACAAATTCAGCTGGCTTGGAGAGAGTGCTGTGACCCACTAACCTTAGCTTCTCTAATGGTAGCCCCAGGACTTCATGTTTGATCAGCTCTTTTCCCTTCAGTTTCTTCCTGGGTTGAGAGAATCCATCTCCTTCTGTCTGGACCTCTCCAGAATGTTTTATTCCGGCATGTGAGCTGTCTCTCTCAGAGAGGCTCCCTATCCTGCTGCTTACCAGTCCGCCATCTTTAGCTCTTCCTCTGGCTGATTATTTACTCTGTCATGGCCGCTTGGTAGATTCTTTCAGAAACCTGTTTCCTTGTGACCTCCTAAGAAGTTTTGTTGTCTTCTGAGCCTCACATTCCTTTTCTGTGTGCAGCATTCTTGCTTTTTCTTTGTCTTCCTCTCCTGCTTCTACCTCTGCTCTCATTTTCTCCCTCTGTTGTTCTTTGCATCCTCTCCTTTCCCTTCTCCCTTTCCATAACATCCTTATGTCTTCCTGGTGTAACTGTGATGCTAAGTCAGGGACTCTCTTTACTGTGGAATGTAATACTTAGCGCTAAGACTTCCAGATGTCTCTCTATAATGGATTTGTCTTACTTTTGACTTGAAAGCTGTTTATTTTTACCAACATAAAGCAGGAGTGGTTCTTGAAAAGGAGCCATCGTGGACTGCAGGACAGGACCATTAGGGGAGGCACTGCATCAGGAAATGTTGCGATTAAACTCTTTGCTAAGTGGTAGCTCTTGTATACGCAACCAAATAAAATAGTAATACGACTATTACTTGGAAGAGAGTCAGATTAGCTGTTCTTGTGATCTGTAAGATCTTTGATCTATTTATACAATGTTTTCTGTTTAAAAAAACACAAATAGGTCAAGTCAGATTCTGTTCTAATAATTAACAGTCCCTTTAACAACCAGGAACACAAAGCAAGTTGCTCTTCCTTTTTTTAGGAAATGGAATTTCATCTAAGTTCTTCCCTCTGTCATGTCTGATATTTGCATTTTTTTTTGCAGGTCTCTGTCCTAAACTGTTTTGGTAGCTATTATAGGGTAGATTTTTCTTGGCATGTTACTTTCTACTGATGATGCTTATGTGTGTATGCAGGTCCTTATTTAGAGGGAATGGTTCAAAATTGCAGATCAGTGATTTTTTTGCAGAATACCATAATTTGTATTTATATTGGTTCATAATTTCAGATTGACCATATGTGTGTATGACTGATTGCAAACAACTATAAAAGCTATATAACGTTGTTACTGAAAAATATGTTAGGTGACATTAACTACCACGTGGCTGCCAGGAGGAGGAGGAGGAGCTGTGGACTGATCTTGTTTTTGCCTCCAATCAGTGGAACTCAGCAGCCAAACTGCAGGTCATGCTGCTGTGTGGGATGTCAGGCTGGTACTGATCCAAAGCACACATGTCCAGGAGACCATGTGACTTCTCTCTGTTCACCCCTGTCTCCACCCTGGAGTAAAGAGCTCTCAGAGAGAGGGTTTGTTTTTATTGGGTGAACACACCAGAAGCCCAGGTGCTTCTCTACACTGGGCGAGCTCTGGAGGTGCTCCAAAGTGGGCGACCCTTTCCACCCCTGGACTCCACTTCCTTGCTGCGCCCACAGGCTGGGTGGAATGTGCTCTGTTCCCGGAGGCCCCACTCAGTGTTCCAGGTCTGAGAGTCTGGAATCCTGCAAAGCCCCTGAGATGACCCAACAGGCTGGACTGTTAATGTTGCTCCCTAGGGTGTAGCTCTGCTGACTTGCCCCACCCAACCCCACACAGAGCCTCTGAGTGATGCATGCTTGAGAACACTGCTGCCTCCCTTCCTCTGATACTTGCTCTTGGAGTGCCCTGGGCAGCAGCTCCTCTCTTTGAGATCAAGACATTTTTTAGGGCTTGGTGCTAACCAAAGCTTTTAAAAGCAAGTGTGCATCCAGGCTGGGTGGTAAGGAGGATTTGGTAATACTTCAGACAAAATAAATAGTAAATGGAATTGGCATAGCAAGTGTGGGGGCAAGTAGTTCTATTTATTTGGTGAAGTTTGTGATAATTTAGTAGTCCAATAAAAGATAAGGGCGGGGCTAAAAATGATTACCATGAGCCTTTGTAAGAATCCTGGAGTTTTAGCTATTGTCTAAAAATTAATTTAAGCAGTGATGTTTTATAGGTTGGAATTTAAAGATGACCACGTGTCACATTTATCTAGTAAGTTAAAAAACAAAACAAAACAAAAACCTACATCTATCTTCCCTATTTTCTGAACTTCTTTATCTGTAAAAACAGAACAAACCGGCTCTGACATCCATACTAAATGTATCAGGAAGTGTCTTCCTTGATGTCAAAAACGTTGTTGGCCAGGAGGAGCTATGATATTTGAGCTCACTCACATGAAGTGAATATAACAAGTGACAGTGTTTTGGACCCGTGCCCTTTTGTTGTGGTTTTGTAGAGCCAGGACAAGGAACTATAATGATGCTGTGACTTATTCTTTTTTTTTCAGGGACAGATGACAGTCTATGCAAAGTTTGGCAAAAATGTTTATCTTCCTGAAGACGCGGAGTTTTACTTTATTTATGACGGATCGCAACAGAGACACATCGTGATTGCGGAGCGCACAGAGGACAACGTGCTGCAGTCCAGCATTCCAGGTGAGGTGGCATTTTGACTGTGAGGTGAGACATCTACCTGCAAGCATCCTCCCTCCTGGATGTAGGCCAGGAAGAGAACAGGAGGAGAAGCTGGAAGTGCTTCCAGGCCGTGTGCACCAGGCTGTGTGTGTGTGTGTGTGTGTGTGTGAGAGAGACATTAGGAAGAACCCTTGCCCTGTGTTATCTCACACCTGAGGTTCTTTATGCTCTTTCTACAGTTCCGTCCAGAGCCTGATCCCAGCCTGGGTAGCTCGTTCCCCTGGCTGCACCTAGCTCTCAAGGGTGGGTGTGCTTTGGATACTGTCAAATGCAGGAAACACTATACCTACGTGTCACCTTCTCAGTCCCTAGGCCCAATGCCAGAGGTGGCTCAGGAAGAACTGGATGTGACACCCTTTGTCTTCTTTTCTCACAGCCCTGTGATCACCTATCTTGCTCTTTTTGGTGACTGGGGTTCTCTGTCCATCTAGAATCTTCATACTGGAGCTCAGGCTCCAGAACATTTTCTCTGCACTAACAAAATGTTCACATTTTGAAAGATGTGATTTTCCTAATTGTTTTCTTCAAACACGATGGTGACAGGTGAGAAAATATCCATTTTGCCTGTTGTTATGTGCTTAAATATCCCTTACCAGCAAAAGTTGCTTTGTATTTTCATTGAGATGTGTCTTGTGGTTTGTGTACCTAAGGGACATCAAACTTTAACCTAAAGGTAGAATTAAAATGCTGTAACCTGTAGGACAGTGTCTCAATCACTTTCCTCATCACTTTGACAAAGATGTGACATCCACAACTTAAAGGATGATTTATTTAGGCTCACAGGGACAGTCCTTGGTTAGCTGGCTCTGTGATAAAAGTGGCATGGTAGAAGGGTTTGGTGGAGGAGCGCTGCTTGTGTCATGGTGGGCAGGAAACAAGATGGACACTAGAGAAGGAAGGAGCACAGGTGTAAGATGGGCTCTTTTAGGTCACTTTCAGTAAGCCTCCCCATGAATGCATGAGGCATGGGGGACATTCTCAATCTAAACCATAACAGACAGGGAGCTATTTTTTATCTGCTGATTGTCCTTGATCATAGGTCTTTCTCTTCTGAAGTTGTATCATGTAAAGATTTTTCAGGTTTTCTTAAAGGTATCATTGGCCTCTGTTTGAGGCAGAATGTTTTTTTTTTTTCTTCAGTGCTTTTGTAGCATATCTGCTGTGTGTAGAATAAAGATAGATTGTGAGTGTGTAGACAGTGCAGACAGTGAAAACTGTAAAGACGAATGACTACTTTTCAGCCTGGCCTGGGTCATTGAATTAATGTATTATCCAATTTCAGAGACTATAAGAATTTTAAGCACTTTTCTGTCTGGCTCTGTAATCTCCCTCTTTCTAAGAAACATAAGTCCAACTTACCTAAGGGCACATAGTTTCTCTGGATCTTGGTCTCTTTTCCCTCTGTCCTTTGGCTCTGCCATTTATGGTGATGACTTTCTTTTTCCCTCTTTCCTTAGTTTGCTTTTTTTTTTAAATCAAGACTTGAATAGAGAAAGCATAAAAATAATCACTAAAGTCTGCCTCCCAATGTCAAATTTTTTTTTTTTTTACTTACATGTTAGAACAATCCTCTTTTCCTCTTCTGTGTGTTACAGAAAAATCTTAACTGGGTGTGATGCTGCACACCTGTAATCTCAACCCTCAGGGAGGCTGGGGAGTAAGAGCGCAAGTTCAAGCCCAGCCTGGGCAACTCAGTGACTTAGTGAGAGACTGTCTTAAAAAATTAAAAGGGCTAAGCATGAAACTCAGTGCAAAGGTCCTGAGTTCAGTCCTCAGTACCGAAATCAAATCAAAATACCAACAAACAACAACTTTTCTCATCATTTAGACAGATTCCTTAGAGGTGGGAGACAATCTATTTCCAAGTCTTAAACCTCCCTGATTATAGCTTTCCCAGTGAAACCGGTGTGTGGTTATACTGGGTATATGTATTTTGATGGGAGATGGTGCTTCTTCACCTCCTCTTTTGAGAAGTCAGTGTGACCATGGCAGCGACTCTGTTTCTGTGAACTTGAAATGCTCTTGATCCCTAAAGCCCAGGCATCAGAGCCTTTGGGGACAAGCTTTGGAGAATAAGGCAGAGGCTGTGTGACTTACAATCATTAGGGCACTGATTGGAGGAAAGAGAATGCAATAGGCCAGTGAGAGCTAAATGGCTCTTCCCTGTCCTGTTGTGATTATCAGAATTGCAGTGGCATGATGCTGCTGATACTTGGAAATTCTGCCGAGGTCACCAGAAAAATGCACCTGGGTTGAAGTTCACCAACTTTGGCAAAATGGAAGAGTGAGACAATGAAGAGGAACATAAGGAGAAATAGAGAATATGATTAAGTGACCAATTACATTGGAAGTACCAGTGTAGCATCCATAAAACATAAAAGCTATCATTGGAAGGGGGGTGTGGAGCAATATATTTCTGTTTACTATTTTCATGCAGATATGTATATTTTCTGGATATATATATAAGGTGTGATGGAAATATATGGTGTTTAAATTTAATTTTTTTTTTTTGAGACAGGGTTTTGCTATGTAGTTCAGGCTGTTCTTGAACTCACTATGTAGCCCAGGTTGGCCTCAAACTCATGGTGGTTCTCTTACCTCTTGTCTCCCAAGTGCTGGGACTACAGGCATGTACCACCATGCCCAGCTTAAAAAAATATTACAGTAAAAGGCATCTTACTATTAATCTCTCTCAAAATACTCCCCCATGACTCAAACACACTTATCCCATCATTCTTGCCACTTCCTGAAGCAGTTCTGGAAGTCCTTTCCCAAGTGTCTTGAGCAGTTGTAATAAAAAGATAAAGTGAATGTTGCCAGAAGTGCTATTCAAGGGAAAGGCAGACTCCTAAAAATGGTACGCTGTGCTCTCCTCCACTTTATTCACCAGATCTGGCACCGTGTGACTTCTGGCTGTCCCCCCAAAGTCAGAATGACTATAAAACATAAATGGTTTGCATTGATTAAGGACGTTGAGGCAGCTGTGACAGTACAACTAAAGATACTCATGAAAGAATGGCGTCCACAGGTGACAAGACCAGTGTGCTAAGTGTGTTCAAAGTGAGGGAGATGACTGTAAGGGACATTAATGGTGACATGTCTTTTACAGTAATAAATTAAAAGAAATTCACTGTATTTGTGTGTGTGTGTGTGTGTGTGTGTGTGTGTGCATACATTTTTTCTTCCTGTTTGGTAGTCTTCACCCCTCCTTAATTACATTCAAAAGAGGTCTTTGGAATTAGGATGAACTTGTGTAATTTTGTGATGCGATCTTATAAAACTATTGCCCAAGCAATTGGGTGAAACTATGTAACTTTAGAGGAAATGGTGGAGCAGTAGTGGGCAGTGGTCCTTAGACAGACCTGGATTCAGGGGTTGGGGAAGAAGTAAAGGTGACCTTGTGGCACATTACTGTGTGGTGATGAGAAGACAGACTGGTCGTGCTGAGTGCTCACAAATGATTGTTTGAAAATCGGGAGCCACTGACTTTGAGATGGGGCGGGCTTTCTCTGGGAACACAGAGTGGCTGCGTTTCCAGAACATGCTGGCCTGGCTGCCTGCCCTCCAGAGGGGAGCCATCCACCCAGCAGTGCTGTGGGGAGCTCGGGGTCCTCCTGTAAATGCGTCCCACAGACTCGAGCTGAACTCTTCTCTGTGTTCTCGTGTAGGCCACTGGCTGCAGGAGGCAGTGACCGTGTCTGTGTGCCTCTGTTCAGAAGGTTACTCCCCAGTGACCATGGGCTCCGGCTCGGTGACCTACGTGGACAACATGGCCTGCAGGCTGGCCCGTTTGCTGGTTACCCAGGCCAACCGCCTGACAGCCTATAGTCACCAGACCCTGCTGACACCATTCGCCCTGACAGCGGGTGCCCTGACTGCATTGGATGAGGAGCTTGTGATGGCGATGACCCAACTGGAGCTGCCTTCGGGGTGGACTGTCCTGGGAGACTCTTCACCTGAGGGTGGGTATGAGCCAGAGAGTGCAGACATGTGCTCTCAATGTCAAGTGCAGACACGCCTTTCTACATAATGTCTCCTTCCCTGTAGACCTTGGGTTGGAGCCTTGACCCTCTGGGGTCAGGTTTCTCCAGGTCCTGAGCCACCCTCTCTGGTCTGGTTTCTGCTGCTTTTCCCAGGAGGTACTGGTGAGGTGGAGGTGAAACGCTTTGCCTGATGGTGGTGGGACAGTTTCTCTGTGACAGGCTCCTGAGCCACTGGCCTTGCTCTGTGGCCCTCCTTCCCTCGGCAAGTTTTCCTGTTGTGGCAAGGAGACACTGCTGCTCTGTTTCCAAATAGGAAACAAGGAGAAAGTTGAACTCTGTGGAACACTTAGAAAAGACACAGCCATGAAAGAAATGTAACCTATAAGCCAGTACCTTTAAAGATATCAGCATCACCAAAAGCATTTGTTTTACGTTTGTACTCTGAAAGATTTTTAATTGACATAATTGTATATATTTATTGGGTGTGGTGTGATAATTCCATGCATGTATATGATGTGTATGGATCAAATCAGGATCATGGAAATTAGCATCTCCATTTCCTTAAACACTTTTCTTTGTATTGTATTTCTACTAACTGTTAAGAGTTATTAAAGGCAGAATGGACTGTGACTGTCAACTGCTTATAACATGCAGTGTGTGAACAGAGCCGTAGGTACTGTACATAGCCCCATGCTGGGTACAAAGCTAATTCATCCAATACGTGTTTCTTATGAAAATTACAAATTGCATACTTTTATTGAAAATACAGATGTTATTTTTGTTGAATACAATGTATGTTATTGCTGCCTTTCTCTATTCACCCCATGATCACAGTTTTGTGGTTGAACAATGCTATTTTTAAGATTTTCTGCTTTCTGATAACTTACAAGTTGGCTTAAATTTCATCATGGGTAAGATTAAATACACTATTTTAGGTGAAAGAGTATGATTTTTGTATACAGACTTATATGACCCTAAGCCATGATCAGAGAGGATACCCATTTTTTTTTTCATTTAATCAGAATCATGCTAAAATTCTTCTGAACACTTAAGGATGTTTCTTATTTTTTAAGACTTGGGTGACAGAAGTCTTAAATCTTGTCCTGGGTTAAGCCATGCACCAATCCTGTTTGCTGTACTTTGCTGGGTGGTGGCTTATTGACACCTATAATGGAATGATACGAGGATGTGGATTGTCTGTTCTGCTGACCGTCATTCCTGAGGATCTAGCGAAGGGACTTGAGCTACAAGGGGCACTACGAAAGTGACAATTGAAGGTCTCGGGCTGCACCCTGCCTCTCTCCTGTCTGTGTATACTATATATACTCTATGATAAACAATGTTATCTGTATAGGTATTGGTAGATGATGTTGTACACATGAATATACATAACATACCTATATGGTGTTTTCTGGCAAAGGAACTTCATTTTCTCAAGCCTCTTGGATTTAAAAAAGCTTTTTAAACTATAATGTTTAGTATGTTTAAACTATAATGTTTAGTGTTTTGTTTTTTGGGAAGTATGTCCATTTGACAAAGGCACCAAGTTTTCACCATTTGCCCCAGTCCCTGTACTCAAGTCCCTGAGAGAAAAGCATCAGGGCGCCTGAAGGGGTGGAGCAGGGCAGGAACAGGGCTCCATCCCTGGCCCCGTGCCCTCCCCTGGCACCCGTCTTGTGCCTGCGGAAGTCCCACTTGTGCTTCCGTAATATTACAGTATTGAAGGTCATAGAGCTTTGTAACTGCACGCGAATAGCTTACACTAAAGGCCTTCGAAGTAAAATTCATGTTACTCTCATGCCATATTTATTTTTCATGCCAAAATGTGCAAGTTGAGATTCCCTAATACTTAGTCTGTGGGTTGGCAGTAGCACAGGTTGGGAATGTGTGCTCCCAGACGTTTACTGCAGAGCTGCGGAATCATACAGGACCGGAAGACACTGGATTGTCAAGGTGTCTCTTGTTGATATTTTCATGGCTATTGGAAGATGCATTCTTGTTTATAGTCTG
This sequence comes from Dolichotis patagonum, assembly GCA_004027295.1. NCBI lineage: Eukaryota > Metazoa > Chordata > Mammalia > Rodentia > Caviidae > Dolichotis > Dolichotis patagonum. The sequence goes on from PVJX010003793.1 coordinate 38,375, forward strand.
TCCGTGGTGACCTTTAATTTACCTGTATCCTTGTATCAGACAGATTTATGTCCCCAAAATTTCTTTCTTTCTGATGCTTCTGCCAATGTTTACATAGGGCAGATTTTTTTCATGATATTTTTTTAAATTGGAGTAGTTTCTTTACATGGTGAGACATTGTATTTAATGGAAAACCAATTCTGGTGTCATAGTTATTAAGAAAATGAGCTCTAGAGCCGAATTTACACTCTGAACTTGCTGCTTCCTGCCTATGGGATTCAGGCAAGTTACTTTAGTTCTGTGCCACAAATTTTAATCTCTAAAATAAGTCCTACTAGTACTCACCTCAGTGGTTTGTTTTCAGTATGAAGTTAGAAAATAATATAGTGAAACATTAGAACTGTTGGAGACATACGAAGTTTCTGGTGGAAGTTGACCTTTTGTGTGTATGTGAATGGATTTCCATAGAGGGCACCTTTTGTGTGTTATGTATACATATATGGAAAACAGATTACCATCTGGAGAACAGATTACCTGATGCTGCAGGTAATGATGAAATCCTGGTATTGTAAACAATTCCTTGAGCCTTTCTAGGAGTTTTCTTAGAATTTCTCCAAAAACAGTTTATATTACCTGATGTTACACTTCTTGCAACGTAGACTTCTGATGAAGCTTCTCTACAGTGTCAGTGTAAAGGGACAGCGCGAACACCTGCTTCTTAAGCCAAATTTTACTGTAAGATTTTATGGTTGTGTTGGGGGATTTGACTCAGTGGCATGTATTTAAATTTCCATGCCCATCTTTTCATATCCAAATTCTCTTGTAAATGCATACTGTGGCTCGGATATGGGTAATGGCTGATTGTAGAGTGGTAGGCCTTAGCAGATGTATTTGCCAGGGTGCTTTTGTCAGAATTATTTGTTTTAAATTTGAGATATTTGTAGGACATTGGATGCACCTGGAAAATACAATGTTGCATGAAATGAACCAGACACAAACTTAAATACCAGATGATTATCTCTCATCTGAGTGAGGCAAAGTACAAATAAAGAAAATAATAAAAGATGGATAGAAAGGGACAAAGGGACAGCTCTCTTGCAATAGGGAAGTGGTCCAGTGGAACAAGGGTGAAAGGTGAGAGGAGAGAAGGGGAAATGAGAAGAATAAAGGTACACCATGTACAGGACCCTAGTAACCCCAATTAATGTAAACCCTGTCACAACATGAGCTAGGACAAAGAATAGCAAAAAGGAGATGGAGAACTAGCGGAGGAGGGGGCAGGGGAAGGCAAAGGGAAGGGGATAAAAAAAAGAAAGAAGCTCTATCGTATGTACCTGTAATTACTCCCAAGATGGTTGTAAGCTGCATGAATTGTAAATGTGTACTAATAAAAGAAATAAAAATTTATTTGTCTTTTAAAAACCAAATTTGGTATTTAGACAGACAGATTCAAATATAAATTCTTCTATTTTTAATTTTTTACTTTAGAAATTGTATTGTGTACTGAGGGGGCTGAAATTTTTGTTGCATTGACTAACCAAGTAATTGGAAATAAATTAATCATTTTCAGTTGGAAATAAATAAGAACATTTGGCGAATGGCTAACATAGCTGCTGTAGATCAGCTGGGTTCTGTTAGGCTTTTACAATGTACACATGCACTTTTGTGCATGCATTGAGTCATTTTCTGTTGAAATCCATTTGGTCAAATACTGCTAATTTTGAATTATTATGAATATTGTCTTAACTCTTAGTAGAATTTTAAACATTTTCAAATATCTTCTGTGCTCACACAAGTTATTCTAGCACACATACTTTACTAGTTTTATTTGTCCTCTAGGTAGATATATTACACTGATGAAGGGAGAAATAAATTAAGGGTGAAGCCTACTGCAATTTAGGTAGCATTAGTGGGGAAACAAGTGTATTTTCTAGTAATTATTTCTTTTTTATGAAATTTTTTCTAAATTTATTTTTAGCTCAGACATAGAAACGTAGAAATTTTACATGTGAATTGGGTACCATGTAATGTTTTGATACATGTATGCATTGCATAATATCTAAATCAGGTTAAACATATTTATCTCCCCAAATGTTTATCATTGCTTTATGATGCAAATTTCAAAACCAATTTTTCTAGCTTTCTTTTTTTTGCAGTATTGGTCTTGTGTATTATGTTATTGTCTGTAGTCACAGCAGCACACTAGAACATCTTGTTCCTAACTTAGTAGCTAATGGTCATCCATCCTTTCCCTATGCCCCAGGCCTCTGGTAACTAACATTTTGGTTTCAACTTCTATGAGATAATATTTTTCTTTTAGATTCCACATATGAGTGAAATCATCTAGTACTTGCCTTTCTGTCACTGCTTATTTCAGTTTAATCTATGTTGCCACAAACACCATGCTTTCATTCCTTTTTATGGCTGAATAATGTTCCACTGTGTATATAGATATTCCACATTTTCTTTATCCATTTGTGAGTTGATGGACACTTTGGTTGTTTCCATTCCTTAGCTCTGGTGAATAGTGCTGCGATGAGTGTGGGAACACAGATGTCTTTTCAAAATATTCATTTCATTTCCTTTGAGTATTTACCCAGTAGTGGGATTGCTGGGTCGAATGCTAGTTCTATTTTTAACTTTTGATGAACCTCCATACTGTTTAGTGATTATTTTTTCTTTTAGTATCTGTTTAAAAGGTATTTGAAAGCCTCACTACTCATTCTCATTAAAAATTCTTTGTTGTCCATCTACTTGTGATTTCTTTGGGTGTAAGTAGATATTACTGGATGAGTATTAATTCATTTTGATAATGGCTTTGTGGAAGAGACTAGTTGAATCCTTAGTGTGAAACATTCCTTGCATTTCATGGTCAGTCTCTCATTCTGTATTCCATCAGACCTTGAGAGTTATCAGGAAGGCCTGCGGTCCTGGAGACGAGCCAGGGTCTGAGGAAGCATCACATCCTGTAAAGAAAAGCAGAGCCACCTGCTGGCCTGCATCCTACCCGTCATTAGTCCCAATGCAACTTCGTTATGTGTTCAAGGGAAGGAAATATCCCAGATTTTATTTAATTTTCAGGCATCCACGAAACTGGATTTCTATTTTATAAAATTAAGCCCATTTCTTCTGTGAAATAGCTTTCATGGCAGAAGCTGCTGAGGGGTCTCCGAAGTCTCATTTACAGTGAGACACTGAGTCGTAATACAATTATCCAACACAATTCTACAATCTATCAGTTTTGTTTTAGATTTTTTCTCAGGAATCAGCATATGTTGACAATTAGGTTAACTGTGCATGTGTTATGTGCCGCTCTCAGATGACTTTAGTGTTGGAAGCCTTCCCTTTCTGCTCAGTGGAACCACTTCCTTAGCTCTGTTCTGGGAGCAGCACAAAAGCTGGCCTTGGGCAGGAGGAGCTGTCCTGGTGCAGCCTCAGGGCTGATGGCGTTTCTCACGTGAATGCAGTGACTTCTGTCCCAGCCAATGGAGAGGGAGAGCTGGTCCCAGGCACAGGTTTTAATTAAAGGATGAAAAACCAAACCCGAAGGATGCACTTCCTTAAAAAATACACAAAAAGGGTCACATGTATTTTAAACTTATATATAGCAAATTGGCAGATTAAAGACTTTTTTTTGCCAGAAGTAAATTATTATTTTGAAAAATGAATTTGGACTCTTGTCCAGTTGTCTGTGCAGAAGTAGTTCATGTGATCACAGGTCTCCTCATAGGCAGATGTTCTGTTCATTATGGGAGATGTGGGATTCTTTGTGTTACTAACAAAAAAAAAATCAAACCATAGCAAAGATTGTTTTTGTAAAGGTGGCGCCAGGAATTGAATATGCAGGGAAAATATTAAAGTCTTTAACAAAACAAAGGCTTATCTGTTAGATTACGTTTTTAAACTTAGAAAATTCAACTTTCCTCCTGTCTTCCTAAATGACTGTGAATGTGGAAGAAATTTCAATTGAGCTTTTAGAATTTTTCTTTGGGGCTGTCTCAGACTTAAAGTTAAACACCTGGTGTATTTAGGAAGCTGGCTTCTCATTCTGGATCTGCCTGGTTGGTGGGGAGGTGCCCCCAAAGATGATCCTTTGGTGTAACTGGCAGGACCCGGAGCAGAGCTTAGAGAATTTAATATTTTTATTACTGATTGCAAGGATCAGATTAAATATGCTCCGTAATTCGCAAGTAACACTATGATAGGTTTAAACTTGAATCTAGAAATTAGAGAAATGATTTATAGGTTGCAGAGTTATTTTGTGAGAAGTTCAAGTAGGTTGTATTTATTTGCCTAAAAGCCACGCACAACCTAATGAATAGGGACTTAAAGGAAAAACGGAAAACCTTGTCGTAATGTAGCGCTACTATGAAGGACAGGGCGGTTTGACCTTTTGTGAATAGGCTTCGTGAATTAGTACCCTTTGAAGAACAGAGTTTATTTTTATATATATTTTATATATTAGTTTTATAACTAATGAGGGACAAAGAAAAGAAGAGGCCAAAAGGACTTTGTAAGCAAGTTTTACGAGAGGTTTTATTCAACAGCTGTAAACACTGATTCCTTAGTGTTCCTATGCAGGGAGTTTAAATAGCAGTTTTAATACCTCATCTTATCTGCAGGAAAAGCCAGTAAGTGAGAATTAGCAGTTCATTATGAAAAACTCAGAGGGAGCTGGCAGTTTCATGTGACATCTAAATCTTGCTTCACGCTGCACAGTCAGGAGTGTCGCTCTCCTCTAGGCAACAAAGAAAGGGAATGTCGGCCTGGCAGGGTTTGCTGGGAGGATATCTGTTTCTCTTGTTTTGGAATAGAGAAGACAGAGATCTGTAATTGGTAAGGTTCAAGATTTGTGTAACACTTCACATGGGGCTTGGCTTGTGTTTTTATCCTTGAAAACGGTCTGTTGGCTGCAGATAGACACTAGAGCAAGGCCTTGGAGCAGGCCTTGTTGATTGGCCAGGCTTCCGTGTATTCTGGGTCTTACCGACCAGGAGGGCATGCTGAGTCCTGTGCTTTGCTGCTGCCAGTGGACCTTGTGCTGGACAGCGGACCCGAAGCGTCCCAGCAGAAACACTAGTGGGTAAGAAACCCATAAAAGGTTATTTCAAAATACAGATTTCTAGCTTTCTTTTTCTGTTTTGAAATGAATGCATTTTTGGTAACAAATGATTTGGGGGGTTTGTGTGTTTCTCTTGTGTGTTTCTCTTTGAAGTAGCTGTGTATACATCTAATTTTATTTTCCATCTTTCCTGTCTTCCTGATGGTGTCTACTGGGACCAGCATCTTCACACCTTTTCCGACATGTGAGGCTGAAATTTTATATTCCTTCAGTTGCTAAGAATGACCGTTGGAAAAGATCCTGTGGTGAATTACTGTGATAAATTGCTAAAATTATTTGACAATACTTACTTATCCAGCCATATATTATTTGTGACATTTTAAATTCTTATTTTTAAAATGTTGTCTTTGGGAAGTCTTTTAAGGAGTACGATCTCTACTAATAAAGAAATAGGAATAAACTCTTGAGGAAAAGGACTTTTGCTCCTTTCAGTGTAAGTTGGTTTCTCTTGTGCACATTCTCTGTTTAAGGTACTGCATTTTAAAGGAAAAACAGCAGCTTAAACTCGTCCTTAAAAATAAGCTTCCTACTTTTGTCTGGCAACAATGGCTCTTAGACCAAAGGCAGAATTGCTCACTCATGTCTGGGAAATAGAAGGTAGGGTTGTATGCAGGCCAGGCTCTCTCCTTGTATTATAATTTTCAGGGAAGAAGAATATAAATGGAAGCTTTTACTTTTACACACCCTAGCGTGATGTGCTTCCCAGAGGACTCTGAGCCAAGGAATGTTTTGAAGTTCAGCTTTTGCTGGTTGCATCCCATTCCTGCCTCCCCGCCTCTGGGAGCCCCTCCAAGGTGCAGGATCCACATGGCAGATTCCAATTGTACCCAGGGGGCTGCAGTTGAATAGGAAATTGATAGCAGCCAAAGAACCACTTACTGCTTCTCTTGAAGGAAAAAGTTAACAGTTTGCTGTTTTCACAGATTTCCTTGTAGCACTTGAATGCTGGCAGCTGTCCTTTTACTATTTTATTTAGAACACAAAGAGACATGGGTTCTACAGCTACCAGTCCTTGGAGGTTAAGAGGGCAGTGGTTGAAGGAGAAGAATGGGAGAGGCCTGGAGGAGGGGAGCAGTGAAGTGGGGTTTTGGGGAAACTGTGTGTCCCCTTGTAAGGCCCCAGTGACCTTCACAAGACCCGTGCTGACTCAGCTCTGAGTCCTGCCATGGGCATGGAGCTGTATAGACTGAAACCCTAAAAAATCTTCTGTAGCCCCACCTTATGTTCATATTCCCGATTTCCCTTCCTGTTCCTGTAGCTGTGGCTGTGGTATTTTGAGTTTGTCCTAAGAGTGTGTGCGCATGTGTAGGGTAACACATGGAGCCCACATCTGACGAGAGGATGGAGCCTGAATATAAACCTCATACAGGGAAAGAAACTCCTGCCCTGCTAGATATCCAGTACGAGTTGATGTTCTCTAAAATTGAAGAATGACTTTTACAGAGGTTAACAGCAGAATACATTTATTGAGAGAAAGCAAGCTTCTGTTTGAGAGAGACAGAAGGGGTCTGGAGTGGGTTGCCAAGGATCCTGCCTTTTCTAGGGATTTCTATAGAGCAAAACCATGAGGAGAGGTGGGTCCAAGTTGAGGAAAACTTGGGAACTCGCAAGGTGGGCATGAGGTGGGACAGAACTATGGCTAACCAATAAGATTAATTGCTCAGGTGAAATTGATTAAATCACGGGCAAATGGGGAAATGAGTCACATAGCAAGCAGGCATGCGTATAGAGCAGTGACTCTTCCTGTAGGGGGTTGAGTTAGTGACTCCTGGCTTCCTTAGAGTGATAGAGACCTATTTAGAACATCAATCCCTGATGTTTATCCTTAAGGAAGTATGTGGGAGCATTTGTTTCATCTTTTGTCTTGAGGCCTGGCCCATAGTGCAGGTGTCTCTCTCCCCCACATTTGCAAGGTATCTGGTCTTCTGCACTGGCTCCTTCACGGGCCTAGTCCTGACTACATGTGATGTTTCTATTTAACTCAGCTGCCTGTGGCAATCCTTCGTCTGAAGAAGTAACCTGAACTGCTGTGAGGGAGTAATGTGCGATGACAGAATTGGCCTCTTCAGGCTAAAGGAGGTCGTAGTTGTTGATTGGCAGTCTAAAGACCCTCGATAGACACCAGGCCTTTTCACATTGGGTAGACATGCAGCTAATGCTGGAGGAGACAAAGCCAAAAAATAATAAAGTATGCGCTGGTCGAATAATAGAATCAATAGGATAATTATGAGTACAGTTAACAAAGATATTTACCAAGAGGAGCTAGTAATGGCTTCCTCTAAAGAGGATAAGAATAAGGTCCAGGGAATTAGTCTGACATATCGTTGATTTGTCATCTTATATCTTGAACAGCAATAAGATATTAGCAGGAGGATCAGGAATGTATGTACAACATTTGGTTTTTACAATTGCACAAGTATCCTCCTTGCTGCTGTTAGAATGTCTAATGCCATCCAATTTTGGAAGACAGCCTGCCTCATTAATTTTATTTCTTCATTTCAGAGAGAAAGACCAGCTGCGGTGTCATTTAAGGCCCACTGAGTGTAGTTGGGACCTCGATATGTCATATAAACATTTTATTCTAGGCAAGATCTGGTAGATCCCAGTACAAGGAATCTAAAAGGAATTTAGCATAATCATTATTGGTTTTATCTGCATGATGCATTGGAGTTTGGCATCTTCTAGGCAAGAGCAAATTTTAATCAAAGCATGTATAATCAAAGTATGAGCATGTCATGGTTTATGTCAGTGGCCCCCAAGCCTCATGCCTTTGCATTATGCATTTGTGATTGGTTCATTGTCTAGTGCTTGGATTGCAGGTGTGAGTGCTACACCGGCCTAGGGGTGGAGCCAGGATGTGATGTAATGGCAGGAAGAAGGCATGTTGCTCTCTCTTGCCGGTTTCCGTGTTTACAGCCGCCATGAACTGCGGCCCCACCATGCCACCCTGCCTTGGAGCCAACTGAGTATGGACTGAAACCTCCAAAAACTGTAAGAAATAAACCTTTCCTTTACCAACTTTGGGCATCAGGTATTTTGTCTCAGCGACCAGTAGAAAGTAACCAAGACAGAATTTGGTACCGAGAGTGGGGTCATTGCTGGGACTATACCTGACCATGTTTTTCGAGAGGCTTTGGAAATGGCTTGTGGGCAGAGTTTGGAAAGGTTCGGACATGTCACCTGGGTACATAGAGCTGGAGCAGCTGATGCTGTTCTGTAGAGGAGATTCTGGTCAGAGCTCAGGAGACCAGAAGGCTGATAGAAAGCCTGATAATAAAGACCAGGCTTGCGAGGTTTCTGCTGGGAAGGAGGACTGCATTGGTTGTTGGACTCCCTATGATGTGTGTTATGGCTTGGCAGAAAGTTTGTCTGCATTTTGCTCATGCCCAGAGACTTAGCCTGAGACTGAGATTAAGGGTAATGGAATGATTAATCTGGCAAAGGAAATTCCAAGGCAGTCAAACTTTGAGGCTGTGGCATGGCTATTGTTGGGGGCTTTTAGCCAGATCTATGTTGCAAATCAAGAGCAAACAGCCCAGCAGGATAATTTAAAACACTGTGAGTTTGGCCAGAAGGAAAACTCTAATAAAGCTGTGGATTGTAAAGATAGTGCTGAGACTTTGATTGCTGAGATGAAACAGAGAGATAAGAAAGATGGCCAGAGGGCATCGTAGGAAACAGCAGGTCCCCACCCTTTGCAGCCCCAAAACTGCAGAAGTGAAAGAATTTTCTCAGATGAGAAAGCTTCAGACAACCATGCTCTAGAATGGCACAGGAGGCCACGTGAGGTTCCAGAATGGCGGCAGCCACATGAGGTTCCAGAATGGTGGCAACATAGAAAAGCTTTTCTTCACAATTGGGTTCACAGAGCTCAGCAATCTAGGCAGTTGACCTCTACAGCCAAGAGAGAAAAAAACCTGGCTACTGCTCCAGCTGGCAGCAAGCCTTGGCGGCATCCACATGGTGCTGATTTTAGATGCAAGGAAAATGCACAAATTCTGAGGGTAAGACGGCTTCCACCTCGATTGCAAAGGGCCTGGGAGGCCAAGCAGTGCCCCTGAGAGGGCAATATGTAAAGATGTAAGTGTGAAGCCAAAGGTGCAGTGGAGACCCCAGAAGTTTGGAAAAGCCAAGAGCGTGGATCATCCAAGGAAAGCTGCAAAAAGCAAGCAGAGAGGGTTTAAGACAGAAGCTGGGGGAGCTGAAATCCCTGGAGGTGCCATGGGGGTGGAATCACCCAAGGCTTTTGGAGCTTGCAACCAGATTGCTTCAAATGCTGAGCATGGAACTCTAGGACTTAATGTTTGCCCTGCTGGATGTTGGACTTGCCTTGTTTCCAATGCTTTATATTCCCCCATTTGTAATTTTTGGAATGGTAATGTTTATTTTGTGCCTTTGCATTTCAGAAATGTTTAACCTTGTTTCAGTTGTATAGGGGGTTACAGTTAAGAGTTTGCCATAGATATTGGAGGAGACTTGGGACTTGGACTTTTCAGCAATGCTGAAAACATTAGGACTTTGGCAACTCTTGGAGATGGACTAAATGTCTTTTGTGTAACGGTTGTACATGAGTCTTTGGGGGCCAGGGGTAGAATGTCATGGTTTATGTCAGTGGCCCCCAAGCCTCATGCCTTTGCATTATGCATTTGTGATTGGTTCATTGTCTGGTGCTTGGATTGGGGGTATGAGTGCTACACCGGCTTAGGGGTGGGAGCCAGGATGTGATGTAATGGCAGGAAGAAGGCGTATCGCTCTCTCTTGCCAGTTTCCACCTTGCTGTTTGCAGCCGCCATGAACTGCGGCCCCGTCATGCCACCCTGCCTTGGAGCCAACTGAGTATGGACTGAAACCTCCAAAAACTGTAAGAAATAAACCTTTCCTTTTCCAACTTTGGGCATCAGGTATTTTGTCTCAGCGACTAGTAGAAAGTAACCAAGACAGAACATTAGAGTTGACAGGTAAATTTAGAAACTATTTCTAAAGGATAGTAATTATAACCCATTTGGCTCTTAGGTCCCTTTATTGATAGAGTCTGACATTTTGTCATAAATCTCTCTAGCTTTAGTTATAATTATCTCTACATTTTTTATTATGAGGATCAGGTTAATATATTATTTTGACCAATGAAAGCTCTCTTAAACCTTTATACATGAACAACATGTACAAACAAGTCTCATCAACATTTTGATTAGTTAGCAACCTGGATATATATATATATATATATATATATATATATATATATATATATTATAGTATTTAGACAAGATAAAATCTCTGCAGGATGGAAGCTGTGCTTGTAGGCATAACTAAAAGGAATGAGTGAAGAAAAAGTTATCCCAGTTACAGCTTAAGCAAGCTATTCTTTGGTGACTGTTTAGGTATGATGCCTGGAAGGAAGCCAGAGTTGGAGAAGGACAAAGAGACATGTGCCAATGTCCAGCAATAGGCTGGTTTTTCCTTCTTGTCATGATTACTCAGGGCTCCTCTGCGGAGATGACAGGTAGAGATGAAAGTCTGGCCAGAGGGAGGAGGCAGAGTGCCCCCGGCCCTTCAGTCCTGCTGGACCAGCTGATGGGATGGGCCTGAAGTCTGGGGCCTTGGCCTCAGCAGGCAGTCTGACCTCCAGTGGTCACTTTTGTGGTCAGGGCATGTCTTGGTGGGGGGCTGTCAAAGCAGTCCCTCTTAATGTGGCCTGGCTTGTGGCAGCAATAGCAGGTGACTGAACTTGTCCAGCTCTTCTTGGAGCCCCCGAGAACAGACTTAAAATCTGTTTCTTTTAAGGCTGCAACAAGGACAGCTACTTTTTGGTCTCTTTGTTTTCTCTCCTCAGGGTTCTCCCAGTCCTGATTATAGAATACTAAGGAGGCAGCTCTTACTAAAGTATCAAGTGAACTATCTGTAACAAAGGGGATCTTTTCTAACTTTTTTCTAACATCTGGGGTTGACTGGGTAATAAACATGTCTTTAAGCAAAGTATGTCCCTCTGTTCACTTGGGATCTGAGGAAGTGTGTTTTATCGGTGCCTCTAGTAAATGATCTAAGAAGTCAGAAGGGTTTTCATCCTTCTCCTGAAAAATAGCTGACAATCTAAAATAACTAGAAGGCTTGATTTTTGTCCTTCTTAGACCTTTGAGAATATATGATTAAAAATATCTCCTGCTCCAATCTTCTGTATTTCCGTCAGGCCACTTTGTGTCTTGGGTGGGAACTGCTTGTGCCCCAGTGGGGACTGGTGATTCCTCTGGCTGTTGAAATTCTGGATGTTTCAAATTAACAATATGATATTCATCTCCAAATGTAATAGTAGCTTGTAATGCTTCTTGTCTCTCATTAGAAGTCAATGTTTGATTTAAGATTAACATTACATCTTTCCAGCCTAGCTTATAAGTCTAAGTCCTCTAGAGACATGATATACTTACCAGTGTCATCTGAAAACTTTCTTAGTTCTAGTTTAGTTTGCTTTAAGTCACTGAGAGAAAGAGACCTATGAATGGGGGTAATCTCATAAAGATTATAATTATACCTTAAGCTTAAATAAGAATTATTTCTTAATGTAAAGAAAGTTTGAACATAAAGTAATTCTGACTATTTTCCCTTTTTCTTACAATATGAGTTTAGTGGTAAAAGAATATCATAATTAATACTTCCCTCTGTATTTTATTTTAGCTCTAGGGGATAGACAGGCCATGCACATATGTGGAGAAATATCAAAAGGACTGTTTCAACGTGGGAGAGTCAAACATCTTCCACTGTTTCAGAATGCATTCCAAAGGAGTTAGGGGCTTTAGCATTGAGTTACTCATGTCTGTAATATAAAAAGCAAAGTAGGGGTTGACTGTCTTTCAGTGTTTAAGAATGTATTTCAGAAGAGTATGAGACTTTGACATTGAGCCACCTGTCATGCAAAAATAAATAATTGGGCTCCCCTTTCTTATTTCTGTTTGATAATGCGTTCAAAGAGTCACCTCAGGTTGATTCCATTCCAGGGCAGGTGGATGCCATCTAGTGAGAGTAAAAGACAAAATTTGGTTAGCCTATCCACCTTCGAACTGGCACACAATTTTATCTTCCCAGGTAGCTCGTGGAATTTGTTTCCATAAGCCTAATTGTGACAGGAATGTTTAAAGAAGGAGGCATAACTTTATAATAAACTTTTGCTTTTTCTTTATTGGAAGAGAGCTTGTGTGAGTAGCTAGAGTGCTTTTCTGGCTGTGCTGTGGAGGAGATTTCCCTTGGAGATAGATAAAGGAAACAACAAGTGACTTGAAGATCTCTGCCCTGCATCCTTGGGCAAAGTCTCTGAGGTATTTGTGTCTTCTATCTAATTACCTAGGCAATATTTCCTAGCAGTGGGACACAGCTATGCTTTATTTAAATTTTTATATCTTTGAAGCTCACAGGTTAAACATAAATTATCATTTAGTAATCACATTTTATATGCTACTAAAGGCACATCACTCTTTTATGTGTACAGAAAAGGGTAACTAAAATCTTTTTCTTTTTTTTCTTAGTTAACATATGTAAGACCACAAATAGGAATCATTTCCTATTAGTTTCTTTGAAATGTAAACAGTGGTTGTCTGTTGTTCAGCCTAATTTCTGAAAGGAGAGGTAGTCTAATTGCCTGAAAAGTGTAGGGAACATGTTTAATTTACTAGCCGAGAGATTCAAGTATGATAGATAAGTGGAGATTTTTGTGGTTGTGAGCCAATTTCCACTGAGGAACCTTTTTGGGTGCCCACCAGAGGGTAGCCCTTGCCATGAACCCTCAGTTGTTCTCAGTTTCTATTGGCTCAGATAACCAGAAGCCAGTCTCCAGAAAGGAATCCAGCTGTCTATCTGGTCAGCATTCCATTGGCCCTTGACTTAAATGATTCACCAAAGAGATTCTGAGGAAACCTGTCCTCTGCTTTAAGAGTGGAAGCTGCTGTAAGAGCATTTACTTGGCTGGCAGAGTAACCACTGTGTGTTGAAGTTCTATAAGGGATAGTTAAAAGCCTGAGCAAGCTCATTACCTAGCACTTCATAAACTGATGCTAAAGATTTTAAACTCTACAGCTTACTATCAGAGTATTTTCTTATACACATAAATGAAAGATTGGAAAACCTCCTTTGGTCTAAATGTGTTTTGCTTCTGTAAGTATGTTGCTTTTGGAAATAGCTCCTTCTGGTTTCACCCAGAAGTTGGTTCTTTGCACTGTGTCTCAGGTTCAGTCACCCAAAGGAAATTTGCCCAGAACACTAAGCTGGAATGTGGATTTTATGTGTGTTCTCCTGGATGGGCAAAATTCTGATGACCTAGAGATGGAGTATGTGTCCTTCATCTAAGATGAATTCCCTGCCTTTGGCATTAGCAAATACTCATCTTCCATGGACTTAACTTAGTAGGAGGAAAAAGTTGGAACAGTCTAGAATTCTTTCTAATTTTATATGCCTTCTAAAAAGGAAAGTACAAAGTGGTAGGAAAAGATTAGAAGTAAAGGCAAAGAAAGGAAACTGAAGCAGAACAGGCTTGAAATTTCCTCTAGAGTACAGAGGAAGATCAGAGCCAGTCTGTCCCAGTGAAACCTGTCTTCAGAGTCTTAAGGCTGGCCATCAGCCTACTGCTGTTTAAATGGTGGAAGGAGCCCTGTATTTTATTATAGGCATGTATATTTTCTAAGTCTGAGCTATATTTCGTTTAAGAAGACCCATTTTGTAAAAGTTTATATTAAAGTCTACCAGGGGCATTCTAATGTCACTCTTTTTAGTGCTCTTGTCTCAATAAAGTCAAACAAGGAGTACCAGTAAATTTAGTGACTAGTTCAAATGCAACCTGTGCAAGAACAAAACAGGAATAAAAATGTCTCATTAAAGAAGTATTATAACCTTATACCCTTCCCATGTTTTAACTTAGATGTATCACTCTAACAAAACTATAACAAAGCATAAGCATTTATAAACAATGAGTGAAGACAACAAAATTTGAAGCATAAAAATTTGTTACCTAAACAACTCCCTGTCCAGACTGTATGAAACAAAAGCAAACTCTTTCCTCCAGCCAATGATTTCAGTGGAACCTCCAAATAATATAGGAGAAAGAAACTCTCAAACTACTAGATATCCAGTATAAGTTAATGTTCTCTAAAATTGAAAAATAAAATTTAGGAACATGGAAGTTAAGGGCAAAATATATTTGTTGAGAGAAAGAAAGCTTCTGATAAGAGAGAGAAAAACAGTGGGTTGTCAAAGATGCTTCTTTTCTAGGGATTTCTATAGAGCAAAACTACAAAGTGAAAAAGGTTTAAGATGGGGAAAACATGGGAACTCACAAGGTAGGCATGAGGTGGGACAGAACTATGGCCCACCAATAGGATTAACTGATCAGGTGAAATTGATTAAATCCTTGGCAAATGGGAAGTGAGTCACCTAGCAAGCAGGCATGCATAAAAAGCAGTGACTTCCTGTAGGAGGTTGAGTTAGTGACTCCTGGCTTCCTTAGAGTGATAGAGACCTATTTAGAACATCAATCCCTGATGTTTATCCTTAAGGAAGTATGTGGGTGCATTTGTTTCATCTTTTGTCTTGAGGCCTGGCCCATAGTGGAGGGGTCTGTCTCCCCCACAGTTGCAAGGTATCTGGTCTTCTGCACTGGCTCCTTCAAGGGCCCAACCTTGTCTGACTGCCTACGACATTTCTATCTAACTCAGCTGCCTGTAACAAACCTGGCTCCTTAGCATTTGTGTAGTTTGGTTTTTGTTTATTTCCCCTCCCTTTCAAAGTGTTGATTCATTGTGATCCTATCTTTTCTTGCCCTCTTTAAAAATCTGAGGCTTTTTATTCTTATGTAGATGCCCCCCATAAGTCCTATCTTCTCCCTGAAAGATGAAATATTGTATTGTAGAAGATACAAGTATATTTAATATTAAGCAAATCAATTTCTAATTTTCAAAAAAAAGATAGTTTGCAGTTTTATAGTAGCAGTCACCTATGTTTCCTGTCAAAACTTGATTTTTTGTTGTTGCTGGCTTTGATATATATTTTCTATGACAAGGTCACTGCAAGTGAGGCAAACCCAAGCCTGCCTTGGCATAATGAGAGATATAACAGTTAAGAAGTTGAGTTTGAATTACAGGGTGTTCTGAACCGAATAACAGAGAATGATCAATGGGTACTATAATATCTCATTTTCAATAAAAAATTTTGTTTATACTTTCATACATATTCAAATCTCAATAAGACACAATGTGATAGATAGAACCAATGGAAATAGAAGAATAGAAGCTTGGTAGGACTTCTAAGAAGGACAGTATTAAATCAATAGCTGTCATAATGTTTTGTTCTCTTTAAAACAGCTGTTCATAGCATCATGTATAATAAAGTCAAACAAAACAGAATAAAACCATTCCAACTGATGAATGAAAACATTGAAAGGCTTCAAAGCTATGAGATGGGAACTCATGATTACCATAAAGTCTTATATACTCTTACCAACTCTCATACTAGGGAGACTATACGGATGATTTTATACTTTTTTGTTATGTTTGATATTATTGTACTTGAAACTATGCTCAACTATAGCAGAGAAAGAAATACTGTGATAGCTATTGTTAATGTCCGGTTGTCTTAATGTTAAGTATTGTGTTGCCTATGTTGTCCAGTTCCGATCTGCTCTGTACTGACCTCTTTTGTCTTATTCTCTTTAAAATAAAATGGAAAAAAAAAAACAAGAAGAGAGTTACAGGATAGCTCTGAATGAGTCCATTTTGTACAATGTATAATTATCCATTATTCTTTTCACTTGCATCTTACCAAGTTTTACTTATGTATTATCTGTATAATAAAAAGTTACCAAATTACAACCAAGAAAGCAGCTAACAGATATGAATGGCAATCTATTAATGGCCTCAGCTTAGAAACGATTATATTTCCTTATATTTCAAAACAAGCTCCTAGTATCTAAGACATAAAACCGGCAAATGCATAACTTTGAGGAAAAGGAAAAACGTTTCACTTTTCTAACACATTGATTCTCCTCACCTAAGTGTTCAACGCCTTCAGGGCCTAAAAGCCTCCATTAACTTTTAAGAAAATTTCTTAGCAGCCAAGGGAACTATACCCACCCCACCAAGGGAACACGGTATTAAAGCTTTAAGAAGCCTTATGCCTTGGTGACAGCCTACGGAACACAAAGATGGACTTCATCGAGGACTTTCAGGGACAATTACCAGTAAAAAAAAAAAAAAAAGTTGAGTTTGAGAGGTAGTAAAGTCTGGGTATAAATCCTTGACTCTGTTTACCGTCTGGGTGAACTTGGGCAACTGCCTAATTGGGTCAAGTTTCTGACTATTATGAGATGAAGGTAACTATACCCACCCCACCAGTGGCTGCCAGAATTAAGTGAATAAATGTCAGCCTTCTGTAGAAGCAGGGAAAATAAAGTCCTAATTGGTACTCTGCTAAGCATGACGTGAATGTGGTGGTGGTTTATTTCTTTACTTTCACATGTGCATCTAGGTTTTTAAGTAGAATCTTTTTTTTTTTTTTTTTTGGTACCAGGGATTGAACTCATGACCTCACACTTGCCAGGCAGGCGCTTAAGCCGCTGAGCTAAATCCCCAGCCCTGCATCTAGGTTTTTGTTTTACCTTTTTTTTAAAGCTCCCCATCCTCACCCTAGGTGGGCAGCAGTGTGTGCACTGGGTTCCTCCATGGCTGATCCCATTTCCCTTTTCCTCTCCCTTCTTCACAATATCCTTCATGAATTGTTTCAGTTTAGGTCTACAGTGTCCTCCGAAAGTCACTTGTGTGCGGAAGTTGATTGGATTGGCTCACGGGGTGCTGTACTCATCAGCAGCTGGAGGGAGGGGCCTTGTTGGAGGTCAGGGCTGGGGGTATGGACCCAGAAAAGTATATTCTTGTCTTCCATTCCCCAACTTCCCAGCTTCCTGACTGCTGTAGTTGGACAATTTTCCCTCTGCCATTGTGTGTCTGTTTTGGAGCCAGCCAATCATGGCCTGAAACTGTGAGGCAAAATAAATCTCTCCTTTAAATTTTGTTTGTTGGGATTTTGTCCCAGTGATGGGACAGTGACTAATACACCGATTTTACCCTTGATACTAAAGGGGGAGGGGATAAAGTCTCCCAGGGGTGCTGGAGCTCATATGCACATATTTCTCAGTCTGGTATTTTCGACATGGAGCTGTGGCATTCAGGGCCAGGGCAGTGTGTGGACCCTCCTTGGCTGTGGATCTGTGACATTTTACCTGGTTGTGCTTGTATCCAGACTAGCACTACAGACTTCCAAAGCCAGTTGTGAGACACAATGAGTCTGCACTGTGCTTGCTTGTCAACAAAACCAGAAAAACACAATGTATTTTCATTTGTCTTCCAAACAAAACAAGGTCCCTGGTGGGTCAGTAGGGAGAGTGTCCAAGACTTCCAGCTCACCTGTGATGCGAGGAGAGAGAAGGTGCCTGGTGAACAGTACACTATTAGCAAATTACCTATTGAATAGATGGGTGGTAGACTTGAATCATAGCCCTGAGGAAATACTAACAAATGAGAAAGAAATGGATCACACAGGCTACAAAGGAGGTCTGGCATAACTGCTCCTTACAACACCTCATGACTACCTGCTGCCCAAGGCATAAGATGTCAGTGTGCTTGTCTTACTGGCATATCTGGTATATTACACTGATGTCATTATAGTACCTCCTAAGCAGGTGGTTAGCTCCCTTCAATTATGATTTGAATTTATAACTAGAGGGAAACTATTTCTAAACATGCCTCATATCTATTTAGTAATTGTTTATTATAATTGTTGTATTAAAAAGATCAGAGAGTGTATACAACCGTCACCCCCCCACACACACACACACTCACTGGCTCTCCTTGTTCTGGAGAGTCCTGGCCCGTATGTTATTTTCATTACAGACTCTCCAGCATTCCCAGGTAGTAGGCTGGGCAGATGTCTCTTCCTTTTTATGGCTCAGTCAACTCAAAACTTGAAAATTAAATGGCTTCCCCAAACTCATAGCTGAGTAAATACTGAAATTCAGGTCTTTTAACCCAGACCTCCAGTACGTTCCCTTTGCACTACATGATTTTGGGTCTGGATTCTTAATACTGTGTACCAGTGTACGTGTTGTACAATTCAGTCTGGAAATGTCCTCAAATTGTGAGAACCTTTTAGTTGGCAGCCATCTTGGAGTTCTGGTAAAGACCTTTGAGCATTTCAACTGGTTTAGTACTAGTTCTACTAACCAAAATATAACTAGCCTATGTGAGATGCCAAATTTATAAAGTACATCCTAGTGTTGTACCTCACAATACAATATTTATGGAGTGAGTGTGGGTGTGTTGTGTGTTTCACCAGATACTTTCAACCAGGGATGTTTATAATCTGAGTATCTCAAATGCATCTGGTACAAAAAAGAAGTTTCAGGGAGCTAAACCTTGCCATGCTGTGCTCCTTACGATGTCCTGCTTCGATCTTTTCTCTGAGTGGGTTTATATTTGCAGTTCTTACCCTGGACTCAACAGCAACCCATCTTTGGTGTGAAAGAAGGATTTGTATATGCACATACCAGAACTCCGAGAAGACTGTGTGAATGGAAGAGGCTGTAAGACATGATCTCTTTTCTCATACTCCCTGAGAGCCCTGAAAACAATGCCGAGATTGTGTGATGCCCCTGCCACATTCTCTTGTCTGCTTTCCATGTAAACTTTTGCTAATTTTTTCCCACTGTGTTTACTTTTGTTGATTTTTGGCATTTTCACAAACATCTGTAAACTTTCCAGTCACAATGCATGATATAGGCTGAAATAATGTAACCTGCAGATCTGTTTTCTTAGTTTCTTTATTTTTATTTACAGTGTGTCTAAGCCTAGACCTGTACTTCATCAGCCAGTGATTTTATGGCCCAGATACCTATTTTACTCTGAACAAAAGTGAGCTGTCTGTGGCTTCTCAGAAGACAGGGACTAGGCCCATTGCTGTGTGCACAGGACTTAGTATTCAGTAGTGGTGTCATTCAAGGTTGCAGTTGTAGTCAAGGGTTGCAAGGAGAACAATTACATATAGGACACATAATTTATAGTATTATTTTTAAAGGTCACTCAAAGGGTCCAATACAAAGAAGGTGCAGGAAATCTGTCCTCAACACTAAAGACCTAGAGAATCCAGCCAAGGGCCTGGATCCCATGGCAATAACCTGCATGAGTTCAGCTGAAAACCTGGAGCCCATGAGAATGACTCATGCAAGTCTGTCCCACAGATCTGCGCTGGGAAGGCCCAAAGGTCAGCGGTGAAGCTAGAAAGTCTGTGCCAGCAGGGTGAAGGATCCATGCTAGCAGCCTGACAATTCTGTACTGGAGCCAAGAAGTGACTCTCAAAATAAGGACCAGGGCTCCCCCAAAATGTACCGCAGCCATCTTCAGTGATAGTGAGATCCCGAGCTCCTTCAATGATGAGAACAGCCAAGTACATTCAGGAAGCCGGCATGACAAGCTCCTCCTGGAGATTAAACAACACTTATCTTCTCCTCCAGAGCCAGGAAGTGATGCTCGAAGTAAGGACCAGAACTCCCCCAAAGTGAACTGCAGGCGTTCTCAGCAACAAGGTCCTGAGATCCTCCAATGAGAACAGCTGAGTTCATATCAGTGTAGCCAGCATGACAAGCTCCTCCAGGAGAACGAACAGCTCCAAACAACACCACCACTTAGGAGAACCCACAATGCTACTGTTTCTCTCCAGGTCTCCTTTTTACGCTGGGAACAGTTCTCAGGTGGGTGGGTCATACATGCTCAGCACCATGCTGATCCAGCTCAGCTGAAGTTTAAGTTGACCATCAGTTGCTAATCCACTACAGTTACCTACCAAATAACTTAGATACATGAATTGAGATCACGATGAGTAAGTATATAGAAGGAGTGTTCAATATATTTAGTGGATGTTTAAATTCAAACAATTTATTAGAGTACAAGACACCTTGTCATTAATCCCCCTAAAATACATTTCCTCAGTTCAAACACACTTTCTTGCCACTTTCTAAAGCAGTTTTGAAAATCCTCTTTCATGAGTGTCTTTATGAGGTGTGATTAAAAAAATGTGGTGAATACTGCTGAGTGCCATTCTATAGAAAGGCAGTCTTGTAATAGCATTACACTGTGTCTTTACCCCCCTTACTCACTGGATCTGGCATTGTACAACTTCTGACTCTTCTCCAAATTCAGAATGACCATGAAAGATAAATACTTTTAATTCATTCAGGATGTTGAGACAGCTACAATAGCACATTTAAAGACACTTAGAAAGGAAGACTTCCAGAACTGCTTTGGAAAACGTCAAGAGCGATGAGATAAGTGCATTCAAATGAGAGTGTTTTGTGGGGGTGGATTAATGGTAATGAGTCTTTTACTGTGATACTTTTTAAAAAATGTTAGCATTCACTATACTTTTCAGTCATACCTCATACGGGGCTTTAGAAGTTAGGTAGCACTTAACTGTAATGAATTGCATTTTTGTGAATTAAAAAGAAATACTTTGATTTTCTAAAAACTTTATTTGTTAAATACATTTAAGTGGCTCTACTCACGAGCTCTGAAACATTACTGAATCCTCTTAAGTACAATATGTATGAATTATCTTGCATTTAAAAATATGATTTGTTTCTTGATTATTGTACCCATCACATTTTAGTGTTAGTATCTTGCTACATGTTTAGGGTTATTTCCTGGCTTAGCAATAATGTGGATGAAAGATAACTTCTAAAAGTAACAGAATATTTTATTTGGGTTGTTCTTTGGTGACAGTCTTTTTAGGTGACAGGTAACTCTTCAGAGCTGATTGGGAAGACCATGCCCCGAAAAGGAGAACATTGGCATAAACTGCTGATCCTTTATTTCTTTAAAGTAGCCGATCTGAAACCTGGCATTGCATTAAATAACTTGAGAATCTTTAGGAAAGTTTATGCTCATTTCTCACTTTAGAAATTTTGAGTTGGTTGTTCTGGAGAGGACCTGAGTGAATCAGTCTGTCCTAAAAAGCCCATCCCCTCCTCCCTGTGTATGTGTGCATGCAGTATTTGAGCATTGGTAAGAAAGAAAGGGGCCAAGGCAGACGAGGAAAGGGAGAAACATATATACACAGATAAAGCCCGGAAGTACTAATATTCTTGAGTCTTTCTCTTTTACATTCTCCTCTTTGCCCTCAGAGATATTATGCTGACTTATATATGAATCATTTCCTTGCTTTTCTTTATATTTCCATTACTAAAATATATATGTAGGCATGTTGGTTTTTACTTGTTTTGAACTTCCTATTAATTTAAATCATCCTCATGTATTCTTTAGTGACTTGAATATTCTTCTTTCCATTACACTTACTACTCTGTTCTGTTAATCTGTAATTCATTTTTATTGTAAAAATACTCTCATATGATTGCATTGTAATTGATTGCATTGTCGATGGTCATTAAGGTTACTTTTAATTTTAAAAACTTTATATTTTTGTGCATGTTTCCAAGTGCACATGAAGCATACTCCTTTATATGTAGGCATGAGATTGCTATGAAATGAATTTACTGAGACTCTAGTATGTTTAGATTTACTAGATAATGTCACTATGTGCTCCAAAGTGCGAGTGCCAGTTTACATTTCTCTGGCAGTGGTTGTAAGTTCCAGAGGGCTTAGTTAATAAATTTCATCTAATTTTTATATTTTAGAGCAGTTTTACATTCCTGACAAGCTAAGAGTCAGGTACAGAGCTATCCCATGTATCCCCTGTCCTGCACAAGCGCAGCCTGCCCACCATTATCATTTTCCATTGTGGGACATTTGTGTAATAAATGAACTTATATTGACAAATTAATTTTTCAATTCCCCAAGCTGCATTTCCTACTGAAAGGAACAACCAGACCTTGTGAGGGTAAAATAATGGTTCAAAATGTAAATAGGGAAAAAACCACTTTCACTTGGTAATAATGAAACCATCTTGCCAGCTTGCCTCTTCTGTCCCAGATGTTCTGGAAGTCCCCTTGGTGTGCGCCATTCTTCACCATGCTTTGCTCACTGTGAAGTCAAGAGAAGGTGGAATTTTTATAGGAACTTTGGCTCTGCATTGTGACAGCATCATTTGGCAGGTGAAGAAGCTAATACTGTTCTGCAGACTGAGGAGTGTGGACTTTGAGCTTCTTTCCTGTCTGGGCAGATGGGCCCTCGCTGTGCCATTATGGGAAGGACTTATGGAATGACCCAGCCCGGCCAGTTCTTTCCTGTGTCTGACTGTTTGTATGCCCTAAATGTCACCAGTCACACCTTTTAACATTTGCCATTAGAGCAATTATTAGTAACTCTGCTTCGTTACAGTAGTTCAGACAACTCCAAGCACCAACTAAACAAGAAGAGATATTTATTTGGAATTTTTTTTCAATTTTAATTAGTCCTATTTCTGCCAACTAATATAACTCCTTTCTGCAATTAGCTTTTCTGGCTGCTGTTTAGAAATCTGAAACTCTAATGAGAAGAATTATTTATATATGTCACAATGCTTCCTATTGCAAGTTGTTTGCCTTTTTCTGGACATTCATACTGAATGAGACAGTGCTATTTCACAACACTCTGGACAGTTTCTTATTTATGTATTTTTTTAGACATCAAAAGATCCTCTTTTCCCCTGTTTTCCCTTCATCCCTGGAAGTGGAGAAAATCCTGGGGAGACAGAGACACAGAGGGTCAAAAGTGAACCACTGAGTTCCATGTGTTTACTGTTCTCTCCTTTTGGAGACATGGAGATGGGGCCCCAAAGCTGAGAACAGCGAGCTGGAGCTGAGGCTCGGCAGGATCCCCTGTATCTCTCGTGGACTGCCTTGATTGAACTGAAGGCAGATTTGACCATATTTGGGGCACAAGCTCCACAGGAAGCTTTGCAGGAAGCTTCCTGGCATTGCAGGAAGCACTGTCTAGGTACTTAATACTGTGTTTGCCTCCACCAACGCTGTCATTTTAAAAGGGAAGTCAGAGGGGTTAGTTGTTCCCTTGTGATCATGTTTTTGTTTTGTTTTGTTTTGTTTTGTTTGAGAGGCAAGAAAATTGCAACCTATACAACCATGGACATCTATCACAGATTCAGATCAGGATCTGTGTCTTAGAAATTCCATCCCACTGTGGCTGGCTAATATCTCACTCTCACGGGCTGTCCTCTGCCTGTGTGTGTGTGTGTGTGTGTGTGTGTGTATGTTCATGTTTTGTTATTACCCATTCCTAGCAAGTCTTTTCCTGGTTGGTATTTAAAAAGGAAGAAAAATGGCAATGTTGTCAAACATCCCCTGCTGGGGAGCTGTTCAGCATAAGGAATTCTACTTTCTAATCTGAGAATAATGATCAAAAATTTAAAGGATAAAATTAAGATTAGTTATTTAGTAGCCAACTCAGCTCTTTTAATTTTTTTTTTAAGAGGAATGTGTCTAATATATCACATAGAGATCTGGTGGCACTGTGCTGCCTTGCTGTTTTTCAATGTTTTGGCATTTTGGGTGTTCTTTCACTGGGAGGACCTGTGCCTTGTCACACAGACTCATGATGGAACAAGTATTCAGAGACACTGGTGGCATTTCATAGTGATAAAGACTCATTTACATACTTGAAACTGAAAGCCTTACATTTATTGATCTACATACAGAAATAGCAGCATACACCAGGTTAAAAACATAAGCATTTTTCTTGGGCATTCTTGTGCAGTAGAGTATCTCCTCTTAATTCTTTTCAGTTAGAGTTCAGTGAGATCATTGTCTGCCAAGGGAGGAGGCACACAGGCTCACAGAGCCTCAGCGTGTGTGTGTGTGTGTGGGGGGGAGAGATGGCAAGGCTGGCATATATTGGCATATATTGAGAATTTTACGTTTGGTTTAATGAGAATCTTTTATCTTGGGCATGGTGGTGGGTAATTGCAGGCTTAGAGGGGAGCTGATAGGATTAGGTAAGGATTAAAGTATGTTTACAATTGGTTTTAGGTCTTTATCCTGTCTGTTGATGGTTCCTACTGAAGAGTGGATGAGTCTTGAGGGCAGTTCTGTAATGAACAATCACTCATTTGCCTGGGCAAGAATCTCTGGGAATCATAGAGTTATGCATGAAGACAATGGAGCAATACAGTCGTGTTAATGCGGATAGAAGCACTGTGGGAGAGTCCATAGTTTCTGGTCTCAGATTTTACTCAGGAGGTACCTGAGGCAGCTCTAAGAATGACAGATCCTCTATATAGAAGCTGCAACAAAATGCTTAGAGCTGTCATAGAAGTTCACCAAAGAGAGAACATTGGTCATTCATTCATTTATCCAATAAGCATGTATTTATTGAGTACCTACCATAGGCCCAGGGTTCACGTTGGAGACACCACTGGATAGAAGACCAGGTCCCTCTCCTCTTGGGCCTTTCATTCTATTGTGACATATAGCTCACTGGGCTGTCTTTAAATTACAAACTCAGTCAAGAACGTGACCTCACTGGAATGCATACATAGCTCATATTTTCATGCACACTCCCTGCAACAGATCTTGAGAGCTGAGATTTTCATGTTTAGGTTGTTAACAGGAGGCTTGTTGTAGGTATGCCAACGCCTGTGCAGTTGATGGGTCTAACTTTTCCTTGTTACTTATTTTCTTAAAAAGGGTTTTGCCCTGATGCCCAGGCTGACCTTGAACTTCTAGGCTCAGGTCTTCTTCCAACCCCAGCCTCCTGAGTGTGAGGACTACCAGAATGTACCTAGCTTCTTTAATGTAGGCAGATTTATTGCTTTACGGTGTCTGTCACTGACCAGCTGTGTTTCAGGTACTCAGCCGCTGCAGCAGGAATACAGGTGTACAAGCTTTATACAGATTAGGTAATTGAAGTATACACAGGTAATTAGGATTTTAACAGCTGATTGCCACTCAACACAGATACTGAGTGCCTTGTTTACCAGATGCATGGTATTAGGAATAAAAACTCCAAGGACCCATCAGCCTGTAAAGTAATAGAATCAGGAAACGATTATAATATAGAGCAGCAAACATCACAATGGAAACCAAGACACAGACCAGCCAAGAGCCTTTGTCTGGGGCATTAAAAAGGTCCAGGCCTAGCTTGTTGCAAATCACCAAAGTGGCTTTGGCAGTATTGAAATAACCCCAGGGATCTAATAGATGGGCGGAAGTGCTACTGTAAAGCTTGACAAAGACTATGGTGTCAAGATTTCTGGATATATGGAACATGTGGCTGGTGTAGCTGCTCATCAGTGGAAGAGCAACTTTAAGGACAAAGGGTGGAGACAGAGGCTCCTTTGTAGCCTTTGATCCTGCCCTGATAGTGTAGGAGGAGATCATTAAAGGGTGCTTGGAGATCAGTAAGTGTTTGTTTGGAAATGATAGTCCTTTGTAGAGTCTGCTTTCCATAGGTGTGCCTTCACATGTTTAGTGACAGCTGATGGCAATGTGTAGTACTGCGGGTGGAAAGACATCACCCTCCTGAAGAGTGGACCTGGCCCCAGCATTTTCCAGCCTCTTGACCTTGGACAAACCCTTGGACCTCTTCACATTTTTAGAGTCAGGTGCTGGAATCAGATGCTTTTCCTATTTCCTTCTAGCTTTGACATTTTCTTATGTCTAAATACATTGTCTTTTAGACAAAATGTATGAAATGAACTTTGGAAATGGAGGACCTAACAGTGCATGTTTTTCTTTCTCTACAGTAGCTCTACACAGAGAGTCTCTTCTACACCTGGCTGTGAGATGGGGCCTGGCTAAGCTTTCCCACTTCCTCTTGTGTCTCCCTGGGGGTGTCCAGGCCTTGGTGCTACCCAACGAAGAGGGGGCCACGCCTTTAGACTTGGCCTCACATGGCGGACACTCCGCGCTTGTGGAAGAGTTCTCAAAGTGAGTTCAGCTGCTTGATAGTTCCTCTTTTAATCTGTTTCTCTGGTCTGCCAGCACTACAGAGAAATGAAAATAAACAAGGCATAAGCTGATGCTGCTTATGTTAATTGTTTTTCTTTACTGTTATCTCTCATGTATAAAGAACATTAATTACATAAGCAGATATATTTGGTATTAATATTTCATGGAGAAGGGAGGAAAAAAAGGGCTTAAAAGGCTGCACAGGAGAGAGATAATAAGAAAAAATGCTGAGGAACTGTAGTCTAACCCCTACATATCTGTGAAGTTTCAGAGATTTCACTTCTTCAGAGAGGCCTTCTGTGTTGAAATACTTTATGATGAGCCTTAATATTAGTATTAATTTCTAATTATAAATGGGACCATTTGTTTCATATATACCTGCCTGATAAATCACTTGAAAAACTGGATCATTTCTGTTTTTCCCACTGCAGAATCTTTTAGTGTCCAACCCATAATTTTCACTGAAAGGACATAGATTTTTCTTGAGTCACTGAATGAAAAAGTCTCTGATACTATTTAACATCTAGTAAAATAATGGAAAGGAAATAATTTGTTAACTATAAAGTTCCCTATGTTGATGATGGTATCAACACTTCCAATTAACAATGAACCTACTGTTTATTACTTAGAATGGTTCAGATAGGTCGTCATTCTTAACTTATGGAAGAAGGATTTATATGTAGTGATTTTATTGTTTTAATAGATGATAGAATACAAAATATAAATAGAAAGATTCATTTATATAAAGTGCTATATAAATATTAAATATATGCTATGTCTTAATGGATGGATTTTATTTGGCTCGTGGCATGGATTATAATTAATTTATGGTTATATGATGTATAAATGGACATTATAGTAGAGATCAGAGGGTTTTAAAAACTTCTTTTATTTGGTCAAATGCCTATCAGCCAAGAAATAAGGCTTTCCACAGGGAATTTCCCTTCTGTTTAATGAAGCCTCACTTTTTTGACCAAAACAGGCTGGACAAGAATGTATCCTTTGATTTAGTCATCGTGGGTAGTTCAGGGTTCCATTGAGGTCTTGGAGTGGAACTTCTTTATGTTAGTAGTTTTGAACCTTTTCACTGCTTGAGACAAGATGATAATTGTGTTTTTTAAAGTTTACATGTTTAATAAAAACATTTATAGATTAGATTAAATGTAGACTATAAACTGAATTCTGGTCCATGTTCTAATTAATAGCAATCAGCTTACTGCTTAGGCTCAAAGCACATTCACTTCAGTGGCACATTGTTAGAATGGAGAGTTTGTTTCTTGAAGATTCTGGAGTGCTTATCATAATTAATTTGGAGTTTGGGGAGTTTCCCCAAGTCTTAGAGTATGACTGCTCTTTACAGATTCCTTTTTATCACTCTACATGATGGAGATAATATTTATGCCAAAGGAATTACAGATGCTCCTTACCTTATGGTGAGGTTATGTCCCCATGAACCCAGTGTAAGGTGGAAATTCTCACGTGGAAAATGTGTGTACTGCACCTAACCTGCCGAACAGCACAGCGTAGCTGTTTCTTCCAGGATTATGTTGCAGACTGGGAACTACGGTGCTCTGCCGCCACCCAGTGTTACTAGCTTGGGGAAAGAGTCAAAATTCATAATTGGAAGTAAGATTTCGAATGAATGCATATACTTTCTGCACCATGACTAAGTTGGGAAATGATAAGTCAAGCCATCATCAGTTGGGACTGTACAACAGTTTTGGGAAGCAATCGCTCATTAACAAAAGGAGGTCATATTAGAAGTAGAAAGAGGTATGGAGCTGGTCCTGTGCATTAAGGAATCTGGGAACAATGTTGGGTTGTGACAACATGCTGAATAGTAACACTTTTTTCCTGAGGCATCCTTACTCTTGCTATAAACCATCTAGAATATTGTTTCACTAACTATGAAGCCTATGTAGAGCTAATAAGTATGCAAATGTTCTTAGCCAAGACAGGAAAAAAAATAAGCTTATGTTCAAGAATTTAGTTTGGGGATATGGTTCCTTTGTTAATGAGTGTATTCATGAATACACACGCTCAAATTTATGCATGTCTTAATTTGCATGAGAAAGAGATTTACAACATTGGTCCCAGTGTGTTATGACTATCTCACTTGTTTGTAATAGCCAAACCTCGCTACCTCCCTAGAGATCATATCTGTTTTCCACTGTAATCACTAATAAACCACTGGCTGCCAGCTAATTTGCTCTACATGTGGCCCTGTTAAAGGGAGAGGCATCTTTTCAGGTTAAAAAGAAAATGAAATACTGAGGTAAATTTCCTCATTTGAAAGTCATTACCATTTCATACTTTATAGAAATCTTGAAAGTATATGGATATTTCAAATTCTTTTCAATAAGCGGCTTCCCTAGGTGGGATTAAAAAAGATGGCTTTCCTAGTATGTTTATGTGATCTTACGTATCTGGTGCATGTAGGTGACTTTCAAGGCTCATTTGCCAATCGGATTTGTCCTTTCTGGGGAGAAAGGGTCCTGGGGCGATGGGGCGGTGCTCCCAGAGCTGTGCGGATTGTGACTTGTGATGTTTCAGTTTCCAGGGCCCGAGTTCCCCAGGCCTCTCCAGGGCGAGGCTCAGTGAGGATGCTTCTCTGCAGTACGCACACTCATCAGACACGCTGACTCTGACCCTCAACCACACAGCTGAGCACTTACTGGAGGCAGATATTAAACTCTTCCGAAAATACTTTTGGGACAGAGCCTTTCTTGTTAAGGTTTGTGCTGGTTACTTTGGTGTACAGATTGCTTCTGGAGAGAGCGCAGGCCTGCCTGCTTTCATTGTTTTGGGAACAAGTGCTTTTGGGGGGTAGTACTTTTTTAATCCAGTGAAATCCTGGGGACATGGAATTGGAAACTGTTAGAATGTGGAGTGAAGATTACTATATATGCCGATAGTAGGAAAATAGTTTGTATAATTAATTTTGATTCCTTTGTTTTTCTGAGCCAGCCCTAACAGTGGTTGGATTTAATATTTGATATTTTCTCTGCACTTATTTATAATACATGACTGTATTACAATTCTTATCTAAAGAAGTTGCATCTAGGGCTATGTATAATACCTACTCCTGGGCTTTCTTACTGTGGCTTAGATACAGTTAAGCTTTTTTTTTTTTTGGAATGGGGATTGAACTCAGGACCTTGCACTTGCCAGTCAGGCACTTGTGCTGCTGAGCTATAGCCCCAGCTAGTTACGCTTTTGTCCTTTATACACACAAAGACAGGCAAGAATCTAAGGTTAAAGTGTTTTGCCTTCACTGTTATTATTATTGTTTCTGTTGGAATTATTCTTTTGTATACTCTGAAAGAATAAAAAGAATATTTACATGTTTTTATTATTATTAAGCCAAATGTTACTTTGGGCGAGAGAGCCTGGGCTAATGGAAGAGACCAGCGTCAGAGGTCTGATGGACTTACTAGTTACACTCGTCAGACCCTGTGGCCTCCTGGGTTTTAAAGCACATCTGTAAGCAAGGTACAATTTCCATGGCTGTATAAAACAGATAAAAAAGCTAGCTAAGAAAATAGACATCATAATTTGTCACAGTTTTTTCTTTTATGTGTTTGTCATATAAGTAAAAGCCAAAAACCATTATATCCTAAATGCTTTTATTGACTTACTCCATATAGAGGTTTATTTTAACAATTAAAGCATATTCTTCAGTGTCTGATCTACCTTTCTGTTGGGTTTTAGGAAATTTCATGTTATGCATTACTCACACACGGTGTCACATACAAAACACAAGTGAGGGTTTTGCTTGAGGATACAGGATTCATCCTGGGAAGATGCTAAGTCTTTAGCCATCACTGTGACTTCACCAAAGCACCAGTGGTGATTGATCTGGCCAGGCAGACACCAGCTTTGTCTCAGGATGGGCTCTGTGCCCTGCAGCCCCAAGGGACAGAACTCACAATGTGGGTATCCTTAGAAGAGATACACAGCAGCATGGCCCTTGAACTCCTCAGAACAGTAGAACAAGCTGTGTGTGCAAGCAGAACTTGTTGGGCATTCACTTCATTAACCACCCGCCCACCCCCATCCCCAGTGCCAGTGCTGGGGCTGAGTTCGTGGCCTCTCGCATGCACATTTGAAATGACTTTTGGGGAACATTTCTGCTGAATAAATCTAGATACCTCCATGATGTGTTATAATAGAGTTCACAACACCAGAGACCATTAATGGATGCTTCTCCACTTTCTCGGAGGTTTTCATTTTAGTTCATTTCATTAAAAACACTTGGTAAGCGTAGTCGTTTAGATGTAATAGTGTTCCATTGCAGCACTCCTCTTTCCTTTCTGCTTGCAGGTATGTGGTGGGGCAGTAAGCAGGGGCAGCAGGAAAAAAGGAAATAGTTGAGATTCTTCCCAATATCTGGGTCATTTATTCTTACTGGCCTGACAAAACAATTCTATGGTATTCCTGAGTTTACAATTATTTTTGGTACTTCTTAGTTAGGTGTTATTTTAAGTGTAAGCCAGTGGGAATTATTAGATGGGTTGTATACACTAAAGCCTTACAACATTGGGTGACAGATATTATGAGATTATGCTTAGATTTCATACAGGAAATATTTATGCTTTGTTGAATCTTGCATGGCTAAAAGTTCATTTTTATATGGCAGCTGTAGATGGTCATCTAAGGGGCTGAGTGGTGTTTCCAGAATCGCAGTATCCTCCAAGGAGATGTGTAGTCTTGGGTGTGAGCCCTGCCCAGTTACCTGCAGCCTTCTAGGATAGCAGCAGTGAAGTCTTGCTGCAGAGTCCTGTGTGGGGTTTGCTGTTGTCAGAGCTGTTCTTGTGATATCCTTCAGAAGCCACACTTGGCTAAGGTTTTGTCTTTTATTATGTCCCAGGTTACAATGATGCCATGGCAATTCGTAATAAATACTAAGACTAAAATGGCAGGCTGATGCTAAATATCCAGATTGTAAAGACAGCTGTTAAGAAATTAAGGACTAGGCAAAGTTGATTGTTTTCTCTGGTTTTTTTTTTTTTTTTTTTCATTTTTGGTGCTGGGATTTAACCCAGGGCCTTTCACATGGTAAACATGTGCTCTAAGTTCTACTCATACCTGTGAATGGGCAAAATCTTAGCTATATCTTTAATTATTGTTTTAATTATCTCTTCATAAGAAAGTGTTTCTATTGCTCAGAATGCTGACAGTGTAGTTGTAGAACTGGGCTGACATGAACAAGACAACTAAGACATTTAAATTTTCTAAAGTTGCATCATAAATGTGTAAAAATTAAGTTTTCATATGTCTCATTTACCAAAAAGACAATATTTTATTCCAAGTTTTGTTTTGATAAGAAGCTGGCGTTGTTTGATGCCCCTTTATCAGAATGTGAGCTTGGCATCTCCCCTCACTGGAAAGACAAGGGCTCAAGGCCCAAGTGGACTCCAGGTAAACCTGGAGGGGCAGATAGTTGTCTCAGTCCTTGAGCCTGTGTGGTAATTTTGTCCTTGGCCTCGGGTTATCGTGTCGATAGCCTATTCTGGTCTGTTCCCGATGCCCAGGGCCCTGGAAGAGAGAGCTCTGTGTCCAGTGAGGACTGAGAAAGTTAATGACCCTCAGGGTGGATGACAAGGCACCCTGTCTCCTTGCCCCTTTGTGATTCAGTATATTGTGTCTATTTTCGTGTTCTTTGTGCTCTGGCCCCAGGCTATTGCTCTGAAATGGTTGAAGAGTGTAACACTTGCTCCTCTGAGCTTAATAACCTGCGGGGAGGGAGTCAGGGCGGCATCTATGGTAGTTGTGTGGTTACCTGTCCCAGAAAGGCTGAAAGTTTATTTCAGAACATGTGGTCATATACTCGGGCTGTTTTACCATCTGGTACATCAACACATCATTCTGTGTTTCTTCATATTCTTGCTGGCTGTGGGGAATCAGTCCGGATGGTCCCAGAGGGCAGAAAACTCTCATCCTGGGGAAGGCTTGTTTACTTAGCTTCGGCCTGGGACACCTGTGCCAGTGTGTGCCAGCTTGCAGCTCATGATGTGATCTCCTGACCCATGGTTCTCTTGGATCCTCCCCATGAGGATGGTCCCTGCCCTCACCTGGGCATGACTTAGGCATGAGTGACTTAGGACATGAGTATGAGATGCTCCAGATGAATAAACTGGTGAGCCTTCTTTTTCGCCTGGAGATTCTCTTCTCTTTCTGATTTGAATATCATGTTCCTGAGAACCTTCGTGACCTACAGAAGCAGCCAAGGAACAGTTTTGGCCTCTGCCTCTAGGTCTATCCTGACTTCTGTCCCTGTCATCCCGGGGTGCTGGCTATGTGTTCTTCCAAAAGGTTTTACCTATGCCTTTCTTTCCAACTTTCCTAGTTTGGAGATCACTGATTGCGATTTTCATCTTTTGTTGAATATCTCTAGTCTCAAATGGTTTTTGATGATTTGTTTGTCTGTCTTTTTCATTTTTTAGGCCCTTGAGCAAGAAGCCAGGCCGGAGGAAAGACCAACCATGCCCTGTGGAGCTGCAGACGCTAAAGAAGGTATGTATGCTGCTGCCCCACCCAGACATCCCTGATGGTGCCAGGTGAACTAGTCTGCTGATACACAGTGAAACAAAGCAGGAACTGAGGGCTTAGAGATGAAATCTGGGGTTATGTGACAGGTCAGAGCCCTGCATCCTCTGACAGCACAGGCATAACCTACAGCTGTCTCCATGTTTCATTCAGCTGGCATTCACCAAGTGCCATTTGCTGAACCTGGGCCAGCCCTTACACTTCTGAACTTCGGAGTACGCTCCTGATACACAGATTGTTCTTGTTCCAAGGTTTATTCATGCAGCCCTTCTGCCGGTTGTTGTTTTGCTCACTCACCCTTTGTGGAGCTCCTTCTCTGTGCTGGGCCAGCAGGTCGTGGGACGCCACAGGGATCACAAAAGGATAATGGGGTGCTTATTGCCATGAGAGGTGGGCAGTGCCACTGACATTTAGAGGTGAGGCTCATCAAAATATGGGGCAGTCCCATGCACCTGAGAGTGGCCCCGTACAGCTGACCCTAAGACCGGATGTGCAATTTGTTCATGTTAGGAGTCCATGCACAGAGAGATTTTTCATAACACAGTGTCATACTCGATTTCACACCTAGTTCATGGAATCATGGAGGGAGCCCAGTACACAGCATTCATTACTGGAACATTCCTATCCTTCTTCCTTTCCTCCAGTCATATTAGTATGACTAATATGAAATATTTTCTCTCTCTTTCTTCTCTCTCTCTCTCTCTCTCTTTCTCTCTCTCTCTCTCTCTCTTTAGACAGGATCTCACTATGTAGCCCAGAATGGCCTTGGACTTACTGCAAATCCTCCTGCCTCAGCTGGGATTACAGGTGTGCACCACCACACTCAGCTAAACATGAGAGTTTTTATCCTAGCAAACATTCTTGTTTTTGCAGACTCCTATACTTTTTGTCTGGAATGCATTCCGATTACCTGACAGTAATTGCAAACTATCTGACCATATCATTGTGTCTTAGGGAAAATGTTTTGAATGTTGAAATATATATTATCTGAGTGTTAGTTATTTTACTTTTGCTTCATATTTTAGTTAGGGTACTATTGATGATTTTGAGGTTGTAGGTAAAGATAGGGTCATATATATACACACATATACATGCATGTATTCATATACATATACATCCGTATGTATGTGGGCAGGTAGAGTTATGTTATTTTTTACATATAATTTCAGGATAGTGGAAAAGTACAAAATATTTATTAATCTTAAGGGACATTGACCTGATAGGTCTAGGAGCCATCATGTTAGATGCTGGGGCTGGGAAGGAAGAATAAGGCAAGGTTCTTGTTCTGAGCCACCACTATTAACAGCTCATTAATAGCTATGATTTTGCTTTTAGTTGGCAGCACACGCTAGCTGTATTCCAGGTGGCTAGGAGTAAGTGGGATGCTAGAAGGTAGTCTCGGAGCAGGGATGTTTACAGTGAGGGGCTGAGGTCTGTGTGGCTGTCTGTACTGCACCTGCCTTGGGGTTTGCCCTGGTGAAGATGGCTCTGAGGGGACATGGGGGAAGGCAGAGGGTCAGCCAGTGGGCTGCTGACTGCAGTGCAGCAGAGGGGCCGCACCACAGAGGAGTGAGGAGAGAAGAGAGGCGGCAGGTGAGTGCTGTTGTGCAGGTGCAGGGTCTGACTGGGTGCCAGTGGGGAGAGAGAAGGGGGGCTCCTCTATCCCTGGAAGTGTCCCTGGGCGGGACTGCAGGAAGGCCTTGTGGGAAGCAGGATTATGCTGGAAATGTACTTTTAGGTGAGTTGACTTTGATGGGTCTGTGGGGTAACCAAGTGGCGACAACCAAAGCCACCCTGCCAGAAAGATTTAGGGTAAATATCTAAGTCCTTTAGTTGCAAATGCTTCCTGTGTACCTTGTGGTGTGCACATACCAGCAGAGGGCAGCAGTCAGCTAAAGGCTAAAGCACTGTATCCGGTTGGTTTTTGTCCATTAAGGAGTCTGGAGAAGATCCAAGAGGAAGGACAAAGCATTTTCAGCCTTAGTTTCTTCCCTCTACCCCTGAGCCCCAAAATAAACTTTCCTCTTGAGATCTACTGAGAGTTTTTAAAAAAATAGGTTGTGCTTTTCTTTTCTCTGTGGCGCAGTGGGTAGAGGTGGAGACTCTTGCTGATATCTGTAGCTGGCATAAATCAAAAGACTATAATAACTTTTTTAGCCTGCGAGGTAGCTTTGCTGTCTTTTGAGTGTGATAAAAGGTTTTTTAATTATTATTATTCCTAAGAGCCACTTAGATTTTTATAATTCCATGACTGAAATAGCACTCCCAGAATAATAGGAAGTTATTCAGAATGCACTAAACAACCCCAGTCATCTTGCCTTTGATATGTTCAGATTAATAAATTAATTATTAGTATCTAGTAATCCACAAGTGGGCTCCATTTTTCTTTGCCTTCTTATTCTTATTTGATTTCCCTAAGATTTCCCAAAGAATATTATCCAGAATACCAGTCTTAGGTGATATTCTGAAAAATAAATATTGCTTGGGAAAGTAAGTAGAAAATTCTTAAATGAAGCCTCATATTGAAGATGCAGAATGCATTTAAAGTTTCATAGGTTCTAGTAAGTCAAGAGACAATTAGGAAACCTGTGTAATCTTGTTTAACCTGTCAGTTTACAATTTGACTGACTGCAAAAAATACCTTTTGCATGGAACATCACGAGGAAGTGGTCTGTGGAAGGAACTCCGGAGACTGTTGCTGTTGGGTATCTGTCCTGACCCTCTCCTCTCTGAGGACACTAGGTTCTCCATTTGCACTGTAACCTGGGTTCTCAGCATTCATCGGGACAGTTGTGTCACAGGGTGGTGCTCAGGGAGGTGTTTTGCAAACTGCTCACAGTCACCTTGAGTCTTCAGGACCATCTGTGCCTCCCAACAGCCTGCCACATTCTTGATGCCTTCTGGGAGGCTGCTGCCTGCCTAGAGTTTATGGGCTGTGCAGAAAACTGAGAGCCATTACAATACCATTCACCACTATGTGAATCCAGTTTCTTTCTTTTTTTCATTCTCTTGTATTTAAAAGAAATCATCTCTATGATAATGCTGTCTCAACTTTTGAGCCACTTGTCTGTAATTTTGTTGGCTTTTCCCCATAAATTACCTTCTACATTTCCACTAAGAAGGAAATAAGGAGCAGGGTTGGAATGAGTTTTAATCACAGAAGAGAGAGGGCAAAATCTTTTGTCATGGGGTTGGGCAGCAGTGCTCAGCAACTAAGATACTCCTGTGAGGCACTGCAGGCAAGCTGCAGATCTGAACCAAGGTGCACGCCTGTGCAGGTTCCTTTGCTTAGCAATGCACTGAGTATTTACTGAGTGCCTCTTTGTAGCATGCACTGTTTTAGGCAGCTGGTAATAAAGCAGCACCCAGAAAAAGGCTATCAAGGAGTTTATTTTTGTTAATGACCCTTGAGCATTTGTTAGTACCTGCTGTGTGCCAGGCACTGTGCTAAGCACGAGACAAGTAGCTGTGAGCTGAATGAAGCGAGCACACTCATGCACCATGCAAGCCAGTCGTTGTGGGAAAGAATGTGGAGCCAGAGATCAACTTTTCTCATTTTATGCACAAGGAAGTGGCAGAACAAAGAGGTTATATAACTTGCCTGAGGTGACACAGCTTGCCCAGGCAGTGAGAAGTCGGGTTAACTTGGGTGCCTCCTATACAGCACCCTGCAGCCCCTAACCATGTCTGTGTAACAGAGGACCTGCAGATTCAGGTTTGGGCTTCTGGTGTACAGTTTTCTTCAGCACTTTTGTGATGGACAAATTGCAGGCATTGGAATCATTGCCTGGAAATGAGCTCTTTTCCAAATGGCAATCTGTCCTAGGTCCTTCTGACTGGGAGATTTGTGACTCACACGCACAGGGTTGTCTTGATGACACATGCCAGCGACAAGCAGACTGTGTTAAAAAACTCAGCTCTGCCTTGAACTGGCTTCCTGGAATTGTGCAAATCACTCGGCCGTGTTTGTGGAAATGCAGGGATAGTGGTGGTAGAGGTGGGGAAGAGGTGGGAGTGTCATTTGGTACTTCATGGTAAGACTGAAATGAAAAAATGTGGATAGAGTATCTTCTCAGTGTCAAATGCGGTGGGTGCATAGCACAAGGTGGGTTGTTCAGAGAGCAAACTGTAACGTTGGCTCATAGTGAGTTTAATGGTAAATGCCTGTGTTTTCAGGCTCCAAGATAGAACCATTCTTACCATGGTGACTAGAGGTGAGCAGATTTTTCCTGTGGAAACTCTTTAGATGGGGTGTGGCACTCCCCAGGCTGCTCTGGTTTGCGAGATACAGATGAGTGTGTGTGTGTGTGTGTGTGTGAGTTGCAAAGCGTATTCTCCTTATTTGAAAATTTCCTGTGTGACATTAGCAAAATAAGAGGACTTTCTATCCACATGCAGCTTCCTTCCCCAATTTTTTCATTTGAAATACTTTAACTTAAATCTTTTTTAAACTGTCACGGGTGGTTCCAATACTTTATCAAGATGTAGATCTTCTATACCAAGGAAGCTGGGGCTGAATTTTGGGAAATGAATGTGGCAGTTAGGAATCTTTTCTGCAGGATGACCTCTTGGTTAGTGACACCACCGTGTCCTAAGCTTAGCAGAGAGTCTCTGTTTAAGGCCTGGACATGAGATTTTTACATTTTAAACACAATTTTAAAGGTCAGGCATAAAAAACCACGTAATGCATGTTCTCAGAGGTGGAAGTGAAAAAAAGTTGATTTCCTAGCAAAAGAGAGTAGAATAGTGAGTGATTACAAAGGGTTAGAAAGGGGAGGTGGTAGGTGCTAGAAGATAGCTGGGTTTTGAGTACCAACATATGATTATGCAGGGGAAATAAATTCTCATGTTCTGCAGCACAGCAAGCTGACAACAGTTTACAACTTATGTATATTACAAAGAGCTAGATCAATAAGTAGACTCCTAAAACAAGTTACAGAAACACTCATTTCTCTAATCTGATCATTAAACATTGTATAAATGAATCAAATTATCTCACTACCCACTAAATATGTACAATTATATGTCAATTAAAATAGATTTAAAACAAAAATTTAAGAACATGTCCAAAGAACATAGCTCCGAGTTCCAGAAAATGGTTTGTAGTTTGTCCTTTTATTTTACAGAGCAGTTCAGACTTTTCTGAACTTTATTTAGAGACTGATTTTACCAGTCTTTTTCTGAAATAATGATAAAAACAACTTTCATTGTTAAAGGACCAAAGATAAAGATAGGATTTTAAACTGATATAATGCTCATTTTTATATTATTATCATACCAGCATTTCTCACACATAAATAAAAATTATGTTCCTCACTCCCCAGCTTAGCACAGAATTAAAGGATCATGTTTCAGTTGGCAAGAACCTCAGAGATTGTCTGATTGGACCACCTTGTGTGTGAGCCCAGGGCTGTGAGTTCTTCAGAGCTCATCTAGAAGCTGTGAATTTGCATGGAATCTGACACAGAGCCTGTCCTCTAGTTGGGTCAAATTTGCAGGCTGCAGAAAGAGACAAATATTAAACTCATCTAAGGATTCTAATGGAGTAGGAATGAGCTGAACTTAGAAATGTGAAGTG
Organism: Dolichotis patagonum; assembly: GCA_004027295.1. NCBI lineage: Eukaryota > Metazoa > Chordata > Mammalia > Rodentia > Caviidae > Dolichotis > Dolichotis patagonum. The sequence goes on from PVJX010003793.1 coordinate 76,514, forward strand.
CATAGTCCCTTTCTTGAAATGTAATCTAAGTTTGAAGTCTTAGGAACATAAAAGAAATTCTAAAACAAAATTGAATTTTGTTTATATGTTCGAAAAATGACTTGCCTCATCTTTTTCAAGTAATTAGTTAAATTAGGAAAGTTTTGTCCCAACTTCAATTTGAAATATAATGACATGGAACTTCTGTTTAATAATTGCAATCAAATTTCTGACCTGAGGTTACTTTTTTCTCTGTAATTGAACTCTTTACTTTTGAGATTTTATGATGGGAGAGTGCACAGGAGATTAAAAATCCATATGAAAGCATATTAAACATAGTTATCATATTGTCCAATAATTACACTCCTATGCTCCAGAGAAGTGAAAACATATCTGCTCAAAAAGTTGCACATGCATGTTCACTGAAGCTTTGTTCATAAGAGACAAAAGTGGAAATAACCCATATGCCCACTGGCCTAGGAATGAATGAACAAAATGTAGTGTACATATAGAGATATAGTGAATATATTGGGCATATTTGGCAGTAAAGAAGAATAAAGCACTGATTTAGTGCTGTAAAGTGGAAGAACCTTGATAACATTACACTATGTGGAAGAAGCCAATCATAAAAGACCACATGTTGTGATTCAATTTATATAAAATATCCAGAGCAGGAAGATCCTTCTAGAAGAAAATGAGTGGTCAACCAAGTGGATAAGAGCTGGGACCATATGCAGAAATGTGGATTTCCTTGTTGGGGTGATGACAGTATCCTGAACTTGACCTTGGTGATGGTTGCAAAGCTCTGAATAGATTAAGACCAACAGAATTGTATGCATTACATGGGTAAATTGTATGGTATATGAAACTTTGGTACACATTCCTCCTATTTACAAAATTTAGTGCTGATTATATTGATGATTTTTCTTAGTCCTCTCCAAGTTTTCTTAAACAATTACTTTTGTGGCTCAAAAAAGTATTGCAAGTAATATAAATTCTAAATTGTATTTCAAAAGATATATTTTTTCTTTCTGAAAAATGTACAAAGTATCAATATTAAAAAAGGTATTTTAAAATGTTAATTTAAACCAGACACAAATGCCTAAATATTATTGCATGGTTTCTCTTATAGGAGAAATCCAAAATATAACTAAAGAGCAACAGAGAAGACAGAAAGCAAGAAGTATGGAGAGAGCCTTCCCCTTCCTCAAAGGGGAAGGAGATGAGATGGGGGGGTGTTACAGGCTAGGAGATGAGAAAGGCAATTGGGAAGTGTTATGTGCGTGGACTCGCTCCCCACAAGGAGTGTAGACATTATGCACTGCACACATGCACCCAAAAGCACACCTGTTTGAATTGCTGGGGTTAGAATTTCTTCTAACTTGGGGAACCTCGACTGCAGCTCTAGTTCAGCGAGGCCAGGCTGAGCATATGGAAGTGACAGACTCCAGGTTCTCTTGAGTGAAGAAAGGTGCATTTCGATACTTCTGTAGACAAGCACCTTGCTGTTTTGCCTCATCCGTATTTGTACTGGGCAGGCAAATTTTAAGTTCCCATGACTGTTCCCAGTTTTTTGTAAAAAGGAGTAATTATGATGTGAAAACAAAAGTTCGAAATATCATCATAGTTGCTGAATTAAAAGTGCTTGCTCCCAAAATGAAGAAACACCACTCAGAAGTACACATGGCCAACAAATACATGAAAACATGTTCAACATCACAGGCCATTGGAGAAATGCAAATTAAAACAACTCTGAGATTCCATCTCCAACAAGAATGGCTATCATCAAGAGATCAAATAACAAATACTGGAGCAGCCTCTGGGGAAAAAGGAATTTTTCGACATTGTTAGTGGGAATGTAAACTAGTACAACCACTATGGAGATCAGTATGGAGATTCCTCAAAAACCTGAAACTAGAAATTCCATTTGAACCAGCTATGCCCCTTCTAGATATCTTCCCTAAAGAGTTAAAAACATCTCAATGCAGTGATACATGCATACCCATGTTTGTAGTAGCACAGCTCACAATAGCTAAATGTTGGAAGTGACCTTATGGGTCCACAAACAGAAGAATGGCTAAAGAAAATGTGGTATGTACATGCAATGGAGTACTACTCTGCCATAAAGAAGGATCAACTTGAGCCATTTGTAAGAAAACAGATTACCTTGAGATCATAATGTTAAGTGAAATAAATCGGCTGCACAAGTTTAAATATTGCATGATTTCTCTCATATGAGAAACCCAAAATATAAATAAACAACAAAATAAAGGATAGACAGTAAGAAATAGGGAGCTCTTTTTAAATGGGAAGAGGAACAAGAGATGGGGGAGGGAAGATGGGGAGGAAGAGAACAGGGACCAAAAAGAGAATAAAAAACAAAACAACACAGAAATAGAGCTTTTCAAATGGGAAACAGACCAAGAGTTGGAGGGAGCAGGGAAGGACAGAAGGGGAAGAAGATAAAAAAAATCAAGATATATTATGTACGTGTACACATTCCACTACAATAAATATAATCTGAAAACACAGACCTCTGGGCTAAAAACTGTGTGTCAGTTGTCCTGCAGCTGTAGATGGGATGCGCACTGGGGAACCAAATGAGGGGAAGGCATTGCCAGGAAAGCAGGGCTGTGCACTGAGGGCAAAGGTTGCTTTGGGGGTCTCAGCCTGTCTAACTCACCTGGTAGTTCTGAAGCCGCGATAAAGTGGTGCTGGTTATTTGAAGGGTTTGAATTACTAATTCCAAAAAGGAAACATCTTTATCTTCCCTGTTCTGATTCACTAACAATCCACCAAATCTTGTCAGATGGAGATATTTTGGACCACCAGGAGACAAATAATTATTTATTCAGCACCATCATTTTTTCCCCAAAATAAAACCAAGTCATATATTAATTTTTTCTCCAAAAGACCCAATAGGGCCTATTTTCAGGGAATGTTTTATTTTTTTCCCATGCACAATCTACGTTTATTCATGTATAGTAATCCATATTTATTCAAATACTGTCCATGCCTATCATGACTCTCCAGACCCTGAATTCCGCCTGCATTTCTTGCCACTCCACTTCCTGTGGAGCCCTTGGTCCCCATCCCTGATGGCAGCAGCAACAGCCTTGCTCTCCTTAGACGAGCACTTCCTGCCCCTGCAGCTGCTCGGAATCATGGGCGGTTTCACCAAGTGGATTCTGCGCCCAGGCAGCCTCTTGCAGGCTCGGCCCCACCAGGTCACTAAAGAATTGTTAACGGAAAACTCGGGACGTGGAGCGGCAGCAGACACGGCGACAGGTCTGTGTAAAAGCAGTAAGAAATTGCAGGCACCAAAATTCAGAAAATGTTTCTTTATTCCACACGAGCGCATTCAGGGCATCTGTTACAACACACGGCGCACTGAATTGTGAGGATTCACGTTAGACACTATTGTGTCCACTGGTTACCAAGGACACTTGTTATTCCTGTGCTGTCTCTGACTCTAGCTGGCCACTCGGCTGGAAATCTCGCTTTGTCTGTTTATGCAGGTGTTTACACTCTCCGAAGATAGCAGCTTGGGTATTTACAAATACTTAATTATAATTTATAATAATTGAATAATTATAATTATTAATAATTATTAATAATTATTAATATATAAGTATTGATATCAATGATATTGCAGTATTCCCACACACAAACCTGCGCCGGTCCCAAAGTTGAGATTCAGAGTTCTTGGCCTCAGTCGTTTGCAGATTTTTCCTTGGTATCTAACTAATAATTGTTCGAGGAAACCCCTTCAAGGTCACGGAAACCGCAAATACTGTATTTTCTGCAGTTCTGCGTGTTCGCAGTTGTTTTCTTTGGCAGGAGATTTGCAAGAAGCCAATCCGAGAGCGTTATGTATTTCTCCTTCCTGCTGATTGGCTGCTGCCCTGTGACCTATCTCTGATGCAACAGCATGCCTGCATCTTAACGGGTTGCTGTATGGCTATGTCCAGTGTGCAGGTTTTGCTCTTCTTTAAAACCTAAGATCAGTTACCTGCCACCAAAACCTTCTGTACCTTCTAAGGCTTCTCGTAATGAACCTAAGTGCCAGAAGAATTTTAAGACATTCCAGGAGAGGGTTGAACTACTGTACAGTGTTTTTATTAAATTAAATGTTTATAGTACTGTATAAAGTATTTTATTACATTAAATTGCTTAACTGCAGGTGGCATAGCATATTTAGGATTTAAACTATAAAAATAGGCATTTATACATGTTTTCTGACCATATTTGAAATTCGCGGTTTTTCATAATTTGAAAGTGCTCCAGAAACGTAACCCCCACAAGTTTTAGGGAGCCACTGTATTCATTCATACTTAATTATGTATTAATAATATTATTTTATAATTCAATGCATCTGTTGTGTGTTGCAGTGGACATGCTGAATGAGTCTGTCTGGCTGATGATCTTAACTGAGGCTTATTTCCGGGGTAGGGCTTATGTTATACACATCCTGAAACATACTAGGGCTTCTTTTGCTGTTGGCTCTTTGGAGAAATATGGTGGGTACCAAGCAGAAGATACAAGTGTTGTACCAAAATCAGTTTGATCTCAGCTCTCCCAGAGTCTCTCAGAGACTCCCAGAGTCTCTTGGGAAAAAAAGAATTCACTGGGAGACTCTGAACTCCCGGTGTATACCAGAGCATACATGGGGCAGCAGTAAATCTATCAGGGCTGGTTTGTTTGTTTGTTTGTTTAGCATTTTCAGGCAGGCAGAGCATGGCCTTGTTTTCCAGCTGTGCGCTGAGGGTTGCCCTGCAGACCTGAGCCCAGGGCCGACTTGGCTGTGTGCCTGAGGGCTGGGATGAGACAGCCCTGGGGTCTGCCTGCTTCTGATTAGGATTCTGCTTGCTGTCCTTCCTGGCTTTTTATTCGTTGTGTGTAGACTCGTCTCATTTTACAAAAGGAGATGGTGAAACTCCTATAGAGAGTTGAGATCTTTTTAAGGCAAATCTGCTTCTTGATGAGACATTGATACTAATCTCACAGCTACTTAACCCTGATTTAAAAACCTGTTTTCTGGAGCCATCTCACTAGTGAACATAAGTATTAGTGATTATCTCTTGTTCCATTATAATTTGGCAATAAAAAAACGTGTTTATCAAGTTTGGTAAGTCTGATTTAGAAGAGTAATCCTTCCTTTTGGGTGGGCCTTGAAGGCAAGATTAATAGGCCTTTAAAACAGACTAGCTAGAGTTACTGATCCCATTATCTGCTGGAGGTTGCTATAGCAATGAGTGGTTTGATTGCACTGTGCAATTGGTGGGCCAGTAGGTTAGTGTAAAAGGATCCTACCAATTGAGTAGAAACTTTCTTGAAGCAATTTAATTAAACTCTAGTAGAATGAGTGCCAAATTCTTTGAAAGCTCTGAAGTGTGCCTCTGTTTAAGTCTTAAGATTAAAGATATGTTATCCTGAATCTGTACATTCTCCAAAATGTTTTAAAAAATAATTTTAAGATAAAGCCTTTATAACTTTGAAACCTATTTTTTAAAATAAAGTGTCATTTTAATGAAAATGTATCTGTTGTAATATAGCTTGTGCTATTTTTTAAGTAAAAAACAAAGACCATAGCAGACTGTGAGGAACAGGTGAAGCAAGGCAGTGTGCAAAGATCAGCTCGCCAGCCTGTGGAGTTCAGGAGGGAACTAGGAGCAGCCTAGGAACCAGGTGTGACTGAGTGCTTTGATAATGCAACCTGGACGGCAGATGGGGTCATCTATGTTATTAACAATGCAGGATAAAACATAGGCTGTTCTTCTGACTAAATGCCACGCATGTGCAGAATTCTTTGGAGCTGCAGCATAATAATCATTTCAGAGCTTATGATCTGAGAAGCTTTAAAGGACTATCCTATAATGGGCAAAGTAAAAGCGTGTGCTTCTCTGGATGTTTAATGCAGATTTGACTTTTGAAACTTTGCTTCTAATTAGCCTTCCCTTCCCTTTTTAATATGTTGGATTTATTATCTTCTCTATTTCCCTTTTTACGGTGTGAGTATATGATTTCAAAACTGTTGTGCATCTGCTGTGTGGCAAACACTGTGGTAGGCACTTCACATCACTTTCGGCATCTATGTAATGGGATCCAAAATTTTATTTTGACCTTGTGTTTTGGACTTATGCACCCAAGAGCAGGCTTTTGGGCCCGCTTTGACATTCTTGTCTCTGGCAATTGTAGTTAATATGAATGTTATTCTGCTGCCACCAGGAGGCCATGAATGGGATATGCCTTTAAAGATGCCAGGGGCACAAACTCCCTGGGTTGGGTGTCAGCTCCTGTCTTGTCTTCGTTTCCTGCAGAGAGCAGTTGTGATAATCACATAATATTGAGATTATTACATTTTTGGTTTTCATCATAAAAGCTAGTAGGGACTATTGAGTTCAAAAGCAATATACTGTTTTTGAATACAAGTGTATTACTTGCTTTAAAAAAATTCAAAGTTAAAGTTGAGCAAATATTTTTAAAACATAAGGGAACTGGGACTGTGGCTTCTCTGCTGCACCCTCACCTTATTATTTACTACTCTCTATTTGTAATTTGTCATGCTTGTTATGACTTGTCATGGAGAGCCATATAAATGAAGCCATGATTTTTTTTTTTCAAAAAGTAACAAAGCAGGGCAAGGAAATCTAATTAATGTACTTGCTAGGAAAACTCCAGATTTTTTCCAGAATTAGCTTCCAGCAGGACCTTAAGCCCAGGAAGATGAGATTCCAGAAAAAAGCCTGGGGCCCCCCAATATCACATACATATTCATGCACATTCAGCTTAAAGGTTTTCAGCCATTTATCCTTGCTAAGAATGTCAGCGTTTAGTACCCTTAGGCCCAAACCTGCTCCTGAAGGTTATTTTAACAGCAGTGGTTTTTATTTCCCTGTAACTGTGTGTTTGGGGAGTGAACCAATCAGTGAAGCCACAGAGAAAAAGGTCCCTTCATGGACTTTCCTGTTCATCCCAGAACATCCAGATCACCAGTTCCAGAACTTTTACCGAGAGAACACCTGGGTGGCCTGGGGCTGGTCACCGAGAGCCAGCCCCACTGGCAGAGGTGGGGGCTGAGGGCTGTGCTGCTGTGTGCCACTTTAGACTCAGGGAGAGGAAAGATCAACGGCCTCTAGAATGACTTGTGCTCTCTTGAAACATTAAAACCTGTGGTATTGGAAGAAACTGACAAATCTTTGGGATTTCTTCAGGTGGGAACAAATCATGTCCTGAAAATCTCTGCTGTTTTGAAGAGCCTTTGGTAGTGAGTGGCTTTCTTTTGGAATCTGGAGCATTTATTCGCCAGTGCTTCTTTTCTCCCTAGCATTTTGCGTGTGAGCTCCGGGTGCTTGTTTATGTCTTGGTCTGTACAGATCATACTAGAGCCTGGCAGTCAGGTGATCAGGTATTCTACTCTGGGGAGAGCTGAGTTTTCAAAACTTGTCATTTGCTTTTTCTTCTTCTTCTCCTCCTCCTCCTCCTTCCTCTTCCTCATCTTCCTTTTCTTGTCCTTCTTCAAAACAAACACTGTAATCAGCATATCTTGATGAGAATTATTCCTTTTGCAGAGATTAAGAACTTGGTGTTGAGCAGATCACCACTGAAAAAGGAGGATAAGAAGGTAATGAGCTTCTACCCCACTTTCTTCCTTGCCTGTCTCTCTGGAGGTAAAGCAGAAATGAAGATCTTGTAGTCATACACTTTAGGAGGGGAAATCCACAAGTAAACAGAGATGGACTCCAGGTCACTTTCAGAATAATTTGAAGCACGTTTTCCTGTATCAAATTTTCATTCACTTCATGATCAAACCTAGCTATCTTTCTGAGTTGTAAGTGCAAACTAATTAAATGTGTTTTCCAAAACAAATTTGTACTTGTAGTTTGTTATCTATGAATGTTGCCAATAGCGTGTTTTATCTATGGACTGCTTTCAGGTTTGTTTCTGCTTGACCAAGATCCTTGCCTTATTTTTAACTCTTAAATAATGCTCAGCACCAACAAGTCTAGTTTTCTATTTACGTAATGTGATATATGTAACATGTTTTTACTGATGTTTTCCTAAACTGTTTTTCTAGTTCACAAAAATAAACAAACATTAGTGTACCATATATTTAATTAATTAAAATGAATTTTTCACTTGATCTCTTTCAGTATGTCCAAAACCTGGTTGTTCAACTGAATGAACATGAGGACCAGGCCAGCCTAGATGTAGGTATGTTACAAAATCCTACTTTCTGTGAATTCTCTAAAATATTCTGTCCTGAGAACCTGTCCTGCTTCTTGAAATCCACCCTAATATATTTTCTTTGTGGCATCAGTCATAATATTGTGTCTCTGGGGATTAGGCTGTATTTCCAATCTAAACCAAGAAACAAGGCAATTGATACCCTTCCTGAGCAGTTTTATTTTGCCAAATGTTGGCTTGGTACTTGGCATAGTTACTTTGTTACTCCTATGAAGCAGGCACAGTGAACCACTGCTGGACAGGACCTGTGCCCCAGAACCTCCTGCTGCCTGGGCCACTGTGGAGCTGAGCCTATGTGGTCTACCCTGGGTTTCAGGGAAGCCCAGATGCTTGTCCTGCATTGTGGGTGTGGGGCAGGTGTCCCTTTGGAGGAGAGTAGGTGCAGGGAGGAGGCAGTTCCTGCACATGCCTGGGAACTCTCATCTGTTCCCAGGTCCTCTATTCCCCTGCTCCCCGGGCTCCCCTCTAAACCTCCTCCTATGTATTTTCTATTTTTCTGAGGCTAACTAGGCCCTAGCCCTATCCCTTTAGTTATTTAGCAGTGAACAGAGTATAATACAGGTGTTTGGGACTGAAGACACGGACAGCCCCAGATGGTGCGTGATGTTACTGGGCTGCTGAACGGGATGCAGACCACACGGATCTTCCTTTCGGTTCTGTGAAGCTGGGGCAGCTTCGGCAGAGGACATGCCGAAGGACAGGCTGGCACCATGGGTGTGAGAGGGGTGGCAGAGGCTGACGGTAGATCAGAGGTTGCTGAGACAGTGCCCGGGTAAGCTGATGGCATAGGCAGGTGACCTACCAATGTACCCCAGGGGCCGAGGGAGTGTGGTTGGTGCGCTCCACAGACACATAGCAGTGAAGGGCAGGGCAGTTTCACCAGGTTGGAGGTCAGCAGCGCACAGCTGGCCAGGAGGAAGCAGCCACAGTGACGACGGTTGACTGCATTGCGTTCTCGGGGCCACAGGGCAGACGGTGCTTCCTGGCTGTCCCTGCCCGGGGGCTCCTGAAATTGAAGCAGAAACTTAGCCATGCACTTACATGTCTCTGACGCGCACCTCTGTGTCTGGGTTGCAGCTAGGTTAAGTCCAGGGGTGAAGGACTCTGTGGATACTGTGGCCACAGCAGTATCCATGTCTCTAATAGTTCTGCTACATATGATAAGGTTAATAGTGGACTTTTCGAAGTGGAGGAAGAGGAAGGATAAAGAAAAACAAACATCTTGTCTGAGTGGTTGTGGGGCTCTGGGAGCCATGGTGGTTACTCACACACAGGACGTGTCATCTACAAACCACGGCAGGCTCCCAGGAATGCGCGCTTTGAAGAACGTGTGCCCAGACAAATCGCTGGGGGGACCTGGTGCGTTAGCTATTAAAAGCATTACCTAGTAGGATTAGTGTAATTTAGGCTTTAAAAATTCACTGCCGTCTGCAATGGTTGTACCTGCTGGAAAGAAGATTTTGGCTATGGAAGCGGCAGTGTCCTGGACTTCAGCTGAGCTTTGTCAGTAAAGTCACTGAATGAGATAAAAAGGGTTAGGAAGGCCTGGAGAGAGACAAATGTGTGTCACTTTCATCAGTGACTTATGAAAAGGGCCGTGGATGAGACTTTGGGGCACTAGCGTTTGCTTTGGTTTTCATTTAAACGCTCTGGATTAAAAAACTTTCCTGACTTTCTGCAAAGAAGATGATAATAGATTTTATAGGAACTGCCTGAAACACGAAGGGGGAAGAAGAAGTGCACCACAGTTCGATGGAATGGAACACAGCTGTCCCCAGAGGGCACAGCAGAAGCCTTGCCACTTTAGACATGTCGTATTCTGCCCCATCTCCCAGAAGCAGCTGATCAAATATGTGGGACAGAGGTGGAAGTCTCTTGTGACTCTCGTGGCTCCCTGCTGTGTGTCAGGGTCACAGGAGAACTTTCTGTGGTGATGGACATGTTCTCCAGCTGTGCCTCCCAGAATGGTAGTCACCTCTGTTTATTGAGCATGGGGTAGGTGGCCAGTGAGAGTGTAGTTTTAATCTCATTGTACTGTACAAGGCAGGCCAGAGGAAGTTCCCTTTGTGTTGTTCTCAGTGCTCCCTCAGACCATCAAGAGTCACACTGGCCATTTGTTGATTGATGAAAAATGTCTGGTGTTTTGGGTGGGGAATGGCTGGTGAGCTCATCCAGCCTGGCCCCCCGGAACTACCTCAGTGTGGAATGGACAGTAAGGGTTCATTCAGGTTGAGTGCAGGGCTGATGACTCTGCCCTCCGTGGATGCTACAGGGGCTCTGGGCTATGCTCATAGGGGAGACATTTTAGTGGAAAGATACTGAAGGGTAATCTGTTATTGCCACATAGAAGAGTTGGGCGCCTTCATAATCTAGGAAGCTACTATGAGGAGACAGAGCAAGGCATTTGAAGGCAGTGAGAAACAGGAAAGGAGATAAAGTGATTAGATCAGTGCCAAAGCTAAGCAGGAAGAAAGGTCCAGTTGGCTCAAGTCAGCAGGGATACATGTAATTAGAAACAGGATCAAAACTTTAAGCGGAACTGTAATCTTTAAACAGTGGGTGGCAGTACATGCTAGGCTAAGAAGGGAGGCAGCAAACATTTTGCAGGAACAAATGGACAGCCTATGGGAAATGCAGTGGACAGTGAGAATTAGGTGTGCCATATTGGCATCCTGACTGCAAAGATGTACAAACTCCTTTTCAAAAATTTAATCAGAAAAAAAAAAAAAGGAAACTGTGTGCTTGTGGTTAGAAGTTAAATTTTTCCAGTTAAAAGTTAATTTCCTGCTCAAGGACTATGAAACTTAAGGGAATCATAGAAGCTTATAGAAGATGATGGTCCTACTTTCTCAGCAAAGGCTATTTCAAAGGTTGTGAGGAAGTCAGTGCTTGACCAGAAATAGTGATATACCAAACCTGATTTTTTAAACGTAGTTGATAATCTGCATTGAAGTTTATGTGAAATTTATTCAGCTAAAGTTGTATATCTTGTGACTATGTGCATGGAAAAAACGTAGGATTGGTGAAACTGACATGACGAAAACGGAGCTCCATGAGCATGTTTTAACTTTCCCCATGGGGAAGGAGTTAGGGAGAGACAGAGAGACACTGAGAGAGGTGGGGATGGAGCTGGATGTCATCTCTTTGCTTGGGAACTTTTACACTTCAAAGCTCTGGTATGAATCAGTGTCACATGTGCCATTGCAGGTTTAGTTGGCAGTGAACAGTCTTGGCATGAGTGCTAGAAAGGAGTTTAGACACAGCATCTTGCTAAATAACCTTCTTGGAAAAATTTTGTCTTTTTATAATTATGTAAGTAAATAAATACAGTAGAAAATTAGAAATTATAGAAAGAGTAGAAAAAGGAAAAAAAATCTTTATACTCTCCACCCAAAGACAGCTATTACTAAATTTGGATGTATTTCCTACTAGTGTTTTTTTTTTTTTTACATAGTTGTAATTCTGTAAACAATGAAATTACATCCTGCTTTGTTTATTTACCATGACATACTATGAGTAAGCCCCATTTTTAGAAGGTAGCTAAAAATAATACCATACTTTTTTCTACAGAGAACATGGAGTGCTTTTATAAGAAGAAAGAAAAAAATGTTAAAGATCCTTCTTACGTGTGTCTTAATAATATAAGGCATGATTGAAATGTAGTGAGTATGTAAGTTTTTAGTAAAATTATTATAGTAAGATATGTGTTGCCATTAAGTCCCCTGGAAATCCTCCCTCTCACTTCAGACACACTTATTTCATCACTTTTGGGACTTTCTAAAGAGTCTGGAAGTCCTCTTTTTTGAATGTCTTTACGAGGCATGAATGTAGCCGCTGAATGCCATTCAGTGGAAAGGCAGGCTCAGGAAAACACTGTGGTATGTCCTCATGCACATTATTTGCTGGATCTAGAACCACGTGACTTCTGGCTCTTCCTCCAAATCAAAATGACCATGAAAGGTAAATGCCTTGAGTCCCTTCAGGACATCAAGTCAAGCATAGCAGTGCAACTAAACACACTCAAGAAAGGACTTCCAGAATTGCTTCAGTCTGGCAAGAATGATGAGGTAAGGATATTTGAAGCAAGGGGTATACCGTAGTTTGAGGAAGATCCGTGGCAATGTGTAAACTGTACAGTACTGTAACAAGTTTTAAAATGCTTTTAAACATTCACTGTAGTTTTTGGTTCTACAGTATTATGTATTTTTGGCGTTAAAGAGTGGGCTGAACAGTACATGTAGGGCCAAAAATTGAAGCTTTTTTTTTTTAAACATTGGGTCATTTTGTTGCTATTATTGTTCATTACTTGTAGGGAATATGAGAAAAAGAAAGCTTCCTGGTGGGTGTTGGGCCTGGAAGGGTAGGCACTAAACAGACAGATGATACAAAACTGGGTGTGGAAGGCAACCTGACTTGACATGGAACCAGAACAACACAGAACTTGTCTAGAGACCAACGGAAAAGAAAAGGAGGCAGAAACAAATGGAAACAAATATTAGAATCTGAGGTTCGTATGTCTCAAGCTGGAAGATGCAGATCTTTCTCAACTGTGGACAAATCCAAGGGAGAGAACAAAGTCCCCATAGAGGAGGTTTCAGAGAAACATTAGCAGAGAGAAACTGGTGGAAAATGATTGTATCACACAAAGGAACAGCCCCCCTCAACCAGAACATGTTCTCTAGATTGCCATTGCTGGGTCACCTGGTAGAGAGGTCCAGGACCTGGATTCTGATTGTGAGCCGGGTGGAGACAGTGGAGTTTGTAGCACCAGCCTGGCAAATTGCCAAATCAGGACAACTGATTAGGTTAGCTACCTATTGCTTCTTACATTAGCTATAAATTTGGAAATGGGATTAAGGCTACTGAGCTACACATGCTCATAAACCAGCACTTTTAAATGGCCTGGGAAAATTAAGTTTTGAGAAGGTTCCAAACAGGATCTCAAGTGTAGAATCTCAAGCACCAGGGCCCATGTAAGTGGAAGCCAATTCTCTCCTGGCTGTTACTTAATAGCATATGTGTATCTAGATTGAAATCTCAGGAATGTTGCATGAAACATGAATGAAAATGTCAAAAGGGGAAGAACAGGGAAACTTGGCAAGGCTCTTATCCTTTTGAAAAATAAAATTTCAAGCCTAATTTTTGGCAGATCTTTATGCTCCCAGGGTAGAGAAGCTTCTGTGGATGCGATTTATTTATTTATTTATTTACTTATTTATTTATGTATTTATTTATTTTATTTGCAAGCATCTCTCAATTACAAACTAAATCTCACTAGTGATTTAGTTTTGAATGAAATGATTGAAGATAGAGAAATAGTTCAGGGAAATAGTCCAAGTTCTCAAGGTTGTAAGCGCAAAGTTGTTGGTATAAATTTAGATTACAGTTTTATTCCTTTTGCTCATGATAAAATCTCGTTGCAATTGTTGAGGTTTTAAAAACTGTGTTAGGTGGAAAAAAATGCTGAATTACTGGAATGCTGCATGTTATGAGCTCAATCTGGCTGTCTTATCAAGTTGTTCTGCCTTTTATATTTGTGGCTTCATTAGGGAAAATTCTTGTGGAATGTGAATGAAACATTTTTTTTCTTTTTCTTTTTCTTTTGGTGGAACTGGAGCTGGGGACTGAACCTAGGGCCTTGTGCAATCTTTTTCTTTAAATGAGACTACTGGAGTATTTATTGACAGACTTTTATCTTATGAGGTAAAGGAAATGTGAATATAAACTACAGCAATATGAAGAAATGAAAGCTTTGCAGGAAGTATATAGTCTATGCTTTGTAGTCTTTTCTTTGGATTGAAAACACCACCAGACTATTAAAAAACACAAGTCTAGGATGTGTCTGGTATAATCATAGTTCTAAGGTTCTTCCCATTGTTTACTCAAAGATATATCATAAAAAAGAGTTACGTGGAATTAAGGTGAGGTTAGGTGTTGCTAATTTCAGCACTATGCTATCCTCTGATTCTAAATTCTGCCTCTGCGTTGGAACTGGAGCTTTAAAAATACCAAAGCCCAGTCCCACACTGGAGAAAGCTACTTAAATTGGTCTAGAGCAAACCAGGAGTTGTAGATCTGTCCCGGGGGATTCTCAGGTGCTGCCCAGCCGGCCAGGATTGAGAACCATAGCCAGGGACCCTGGGGAACTCAGCAATGCTGAGGTCATCCTTGATTCAGTGAGGTTTTACTACCTTTGGAATTGAGACATGGGGTTCTGCTTTTATCTCAGCTGGTTACAGAAGAAATGCATGGATGTCCATGTGTAGTAGGTCTGCAGATTTTCAATGACTATTGCCATCCACGTAGCAGCCCTGTGTGAAATTGGGAAAGCTGGCAAAAACAAAAAACAAAACAGAACTATTGAGAAGACGTTCCAGTTACCAGAACTTAAATGAAATGAAACTTCATTCATTAGAAAGTCATTTACTGGACTTTGAGGTGCACAGAATGAGCTGAAAGGAAGGAATTGATATTTGCACCAAAGCCTGAGGGTATCACAGCCGGCCAACTGCTTGCTTGGCACTGGCACTACCGTACCTGCAGTGTATTCCAGATTGCCTTTCCCCCTCTGTCTTACAAACCAAATTTAATTTCTGAAATGTATTGGGGGAAATAAAAAAAAAGTCAATTCCTTCTTTTAAATATAGAATTTTCTTTCTCCAAAATAGGATCCTCAGCCCCAAATAAATCAGCTTAGTGAGTCAGTAAATTCCATAGTTTCCTTAGAGAACACTCTAGTTTGATGTTTAAGCCAACTGATTGGTTTATAGATTCAGACAAATATAAAATCTTAAATGACAAAAGTTTTAAACTTGAAACATAAGAAAAAATTGACATGTATTCTGGAATTGGTATGATGAAATTTATTTTTTGGAAAATCAAAATGACACTCAGAGTTTTCTTCCTATTTTCTTATGTTGGAATGCTTTGAACACCATACTTCCAAAAGAATCCTTTTGCCAAGGGACCTTGGGCGCTATGGAGTATGTTTTGGGGAGTTTAGGCTTGTGTTTCGTTTCGTTTTGTTTTTAAATATTCAGCACTTACTCATTGGGAAGGGACTTTAGGGAAATGAAGATTCTGGTTCGTGGTCATGCCAGGCAGCACAAGCTCTGACAGTTTATCAGGACGATTGGCTGTAACTTTTCGAGAGGCTAAAGAGGGAGCCACTTTTATCAGTCACCATCCTTTAATTCAAGTATGGGCAGGAAGCCAACAGGATTTGTGCTTCCTGTTATGAGACTTCACTGAAGAAGGTGTGGAGCTGAAGTATAGGGAGAAGCGCTGTGAGCAACAGTCCAATAAAATAACACAAAGTCAGAGTCAAGAGTGAAGTGAAGGTATCTAGAATTCAGGAAGAAAACTTGGAGGGTTCATCCAGGTTTTTGAGATTTGTCAGCCAATCGGATTTCAGTTGATCTGGTGCATTTAGAATTCACCTACACCGCAGATGTCAAATGGGAGTTTTTCACTGGGGTTAACTCTTGCGGCCATGTTAACACGCGAAGAGAGAACACTACTTTTTTTCTGATAAACTAGAGTTATGTTCAGCATATAATATTTTAATTAGTTTTTTATTAGTTAGCCTAATTAGTTCACTCAGAGTTACATGGTAAGCTTGTGTAGTAAGAATTTAGGCAAAAGGAAAGATAGTGTATTGGTCAACTGTGTTCTATATATTTGAATAAGGGATGCAAACATTCACTTAACTTTAAATCCATATTTAATGAACGTAAACTTTGTATATTTTGTTCCCATTGTTTAAATTTATTTATTTATTTATTTATTTATTTATTTTGTTATTTATGTTTGTGTTACTAGAAGTTGGACCCAAGTCCTTCTCACTGAATATATCTCCAGTCTTTTTTTTTTTTTTTTTAATTTTTCTAAGTTGTCTAGGCTGAGGTCAAACTTGTGATCGCCTGCCTCAGCCTACCAGAAGTGCTGGGATTATAGGCATGGGCCATAAGACCTGACTTCTTTACCTTTTTTAAAAAAACTTTATTTTTTTCTAAGGACAGTTTTAGATTTATTTAAATATCCTTATTTTTAACCCAATTTCAATTTGCTGACCTCAGACATCATATTATATTTAGTCATCATATTTTCTTAGACATTTCTGGCTGTGAGAGTTTCTCACACTTGTTTTTGATGAGCTTGATAGTTTTGCTAAGTACTTGTTAGGACGTCCCTTTTGGGGATTTTTCAGATACCCCACCATCATCACACTAAGGTGGTGGGTTTTGGAGAGAAGACCAGACAGGGAAAGTGTCACCGTCATCCTGCCATCTCAAGAGCTGTACTGTCAGCACTGCTCATCCCTGTTGGGTCTGGCCATGGCTATGACAGAGCATGTCCTTAGCCCACTGTAAAGTCACTCTGCATCACTCTCCTTTTCATACTGTGCTGTTTGCGAGGAAATCAAGGTGTGCAGCTCACACCTAAGGGGTCGTACTTCCTTGTGAGTGGCTCCATAAATTGTTTGGAATTCTCTTACGTAGGAGAGTCACCTCCTCACCCCCGCCACACACATTACTTGTTCACACAATTGTTTATATCTGTGTGGAAGCATAGATATTTATTTTCCACTTTGACTAATAATCTAATAGTACTTTATTTGTTGTGAAAGCGTTTCAGCTTTAGTACTTGAAAACTCTTAGTTGGCTTGTGTCTTTTTAAGTGTCCTCATCACTGCGTGCATGTATTGTGTGTATTTTAGCATAGTGAAAATATTTTTTATGACTCATTAATTGGGTGTCCATGACAGCATGCATTTGTCAGGACACATAGAACTTTACAGCACAGAGAATAAACCTTCATGTAAGCAACTTTTAAAAATTGAGGCAGGAAAGTCCCTGGATGGAATACAGGTATGACAAAATAATCCAACTGCATTATAAATATATGAAACAAATGTATTAAATGTGGATTATTTGGGGGAAGAGGTGCAGACTTAAATAACTTCAAAAATGAATGAAGTTTCTAATAATGAAGTCATCATAATCTATACAGAAGCACTGTGCTCTAATTGTAAAAGTTTTTCTCACAGGGATGCAGATTAACAGTGTTGATACCACTACACAGGTATCCTGGAATTGGACAAATAAATAAATAATTGGTGCCAGGTTTCTCACTGTTGGAGGGAAGGATTAAAGATACACAAAAAGGAGGGTAGGATGAAACAGGTAATCATGTTACCAAGTGGGGTCTATTTGCCTAATGGGCTGCATGCCAATCCCTGAAGTGACAAGTTTTGCAAAAGACAAAGAATTTATTTATGAGTTGACCAAAATTGAGGATGTTGGAGCCCTGGTGCTCAAACCTACCTCCCAGGAGATAGGATTTTGAGGTGTTTATGGGATTTAAAAAAAAACCATGGTGGTCTGAGGCATGGAGAAAGGCGACTGGAGGTAAACTAATGGTCTGGCATGACAGCCAGAACATGGCTTTTCACGGGGTGTTTGCTCAGCAAATGGCAGCATTGTGTGCTCTGAGCACGAAGTTTTCAGCCCTTAGATATCAAAGGATCACGCGGTAGACCCTTGTGTAAGCCAAGCAATGAGTTGATGGTTTCAACCAGTTTAACTTACTTCTAAGTTTCTGAAAAACAATTTAGGCAACTGTTAGTACCCTAAACCACACATCAGAGGTGTTACCTGTAATAGAGCTAACGAGGATGTACTGCTTAGTCATGTGACTGCCAAAATTGGTGACAAAATAAGTTACTGAAAGCTAGAGGATTCATTCACATTTTCCTGTGGTTTGAGGAGTAGATCAGATTTGTACATAGTAGCACACACTTATGCACATGGCCTCACATACTGTATAAATGTTTGTGGATACACATATACACATAGGTTATACACTTACATATTTTGTTGCTTTATCAGTTGAAGTGACTTAAAAAAATTCCAGTGGCATGTACAAAATAAGCCTTCTCCTCTTTTAAAAATCAGAATTATCCATCACATTTTATGGAAATCTTAGCTTCAGAAATATAAAATTAGTAGTTTAGAGTTAGTGTTAAAATTAATTATTTAAATATTTTGCTCACTTGATACATCGTAATTAACTCATTTGCATATGTACAACTGCATAAAAGTCTATAAAACATGAACTTTGAATTTTTAAGTGATAAAAGTATCTGGGAATAAGTATGTAAGAAACTTGGTTTAGGAAAATTGGAGTTGGAGCACAATCGAGGAACACATAACATGTAATTTTAGAGGTTGCTTTCCCTACACCCCTGAATTCTTCCTACCATGAGGAATTGCTTTCTCCTTAGGCTAGAACGAGATATTTTCCTGCCCCTCAATTGTCTCTCTGTGCAGACTCAGGGCTCACGTCCTTGGCTATCCAGGGTCCCTCACGTCCACAGTCCACCCCTCCAGGGCAAGGGAGGCTCTGCGGTTTCTTCCTGCTTTTTCTTTTCTTTTCCTTTTCTTTTCTTTTCTTTTCCTTTTCTTTCTTTTCTTTTCTTTTTTCTTTTCTTTCTCTTCATATGATTTTCTTGGGACTTCTTGCACATTGCCATCTTGCAGTTTTGAAAAAAGATAATGAAAGGAAACTTAGATGAAAGGAAACTTTATTTATACTTACTATTTAAAGTTAGTTGAAAATTTAAGTTCCTTGCTGTTGTAATCTCTTTTGATCCTTACAGTAATCCTCTGATGTAGAGATATTAGGATCCTGTTTCATGTTTTTCTGTCAGTTTTTAGTTTTTATTAGTACATTCTTGTATTGCACAATGATTACATTCCTTGTGGGGAGTGGTGCATGTACATTGCATAATCTCAATTCTTTTTTTCCATCCCCTTTTCCTACAATCCCTCTTGTCTCCCTCCACCTTCTCCATGCCTTTCCATTTGAACAGGATCTATTTCCTTACTTCCTGTTATCTAGCTTTTATTTTGATTCTTATTTATAGTTTGAGTTTCTCAAATAAGAGAAACCATATGATATTTAAGCTTGTATGTCTGAGTTACTTCACATAACATCCCAGTCTTACCGTGCATTTATTTTTCTGGAGAGTACTCAGGTTTGTCTTTTTAATGGCAGAGTAAAGTATACTCCACTGTGTAAAAATATCATATTTTCTGTATTTATCTGTTGATGGACATATAGGCCACTTTCAAAATTTAACTATTATGAATTGTGCTGCTATAAACATGGGTACGCATGTGTCACTGTAATATGAGGTCTTTAACTCTTTGGGGATGAGACCTACAAGGGAAATAGCTGGGTGAAATGGAATTTCTAGTTTCAGCTTTTTCAGGAATCCCTATCCTGATTTCTATAGTATTTGTACCAGTTTACATTCCCAACAATGTACAAAGGTTCCTTTTCCCCTGCAGCCTTCCCAGTGTTTGTTATTATTTGATTTTTTTATGATAACCATTCTTTCTGAATGAGATAGAATCTCAGTGTTGTTTTCATTTACTTTCCTCTGATGGCTAGTGATGTTGAATGTTTTTCTTATATGCTTATTGGCCATTTGCACTTCTTTTGAGAAATGCCTGTTCATTTCAGTGGCCCATTTTTTGATTGGGTCTTTTGAGATGTCTAATTTTTTTGAGTTCTTATATATTCATTCTGCTTATTAGTTCTCTGTCTGAGGAATAGCTAACAAAATTTTTTTTTCCAGTCTGTAGGTTGTCTCTTCACTGTACAGGTTATTTTATTTGCCATGAAGAGGATTTTTAATTTGATACAATTCCATTGATTGATTCTTGGTACTATTTCTTGTACCATTAGAGTTCTGTTCAGAAATTCTGCCTCTGCTTGTATCCTCAAGGGTTTTACCTATTGTATTTTTGAGCAGATTTCTACTTTAACATTCAGATGTTTGATCCACTTTGATGGTGAGATATAGGGGTCTACACTCAATCTTCTGCATGTAGATAGTTTTTCCAGCACTATTTATGAAAGAAGCTGTCTTTATTCCAATGTATGCTTTCATCAAAGATCAAATAGTTGAATGTCCTGGGTATTGTTTCTACATCCTCTATTCTTTTCATAATCTCATTTTATATGGGAAAACTAAAGCTCAGAAAGAAGAGCCACTTGGTAAGGGCTCTGAAGTAAATAAGTGACAGAGTTGCTTTATATAGCTCTCCAGAACCCAGGATTTGGAAAAAAAAATGTATATTAGCAAAGGTTCTCTAGAGGAACAGCATCAATAGGAAATATCTGTATAATTATGCAAGGGGATTTATTAGACAGGCATATGGGGTTAGAGGTAGAAGATTCCATGATGGCTGGCTGCACACTGGCCAGCCAGAGGATCAGTAACGTCAATGACTGAAGGGCTGGAAGCTCATGCTAGAGTTACAGGTGCAAGTCTGCACTGAAAGTCTGAAGAAACAAGACCAGTGTCTGAAGGCAGTGTGAAAACCTGCAGCTTTTTCAGAGTGGGAACACTTTCTTCTTCTTTCCCTTTCTATTCTGTGCACGTCCAGGGTGGGTCTCTTTCTTCAGTTTGCTGGCCTGTATGCCAGTCACTGACAGACACACCCAAATCATGCTTACTAATTTTCTTGGCGGCTCTTACTCTTGATATATCACAGTTAACCAAGACAAATAGCATGTGATTTCTCAAAAACATGAGTAAGACACAGTTCTTGGCCTCAAGGAATTTGGGGTTCCATTGGCAGATATGAAAACCCCACAAATACTCTAATGCCGCTTTAGATATCAGTATTCCTTTGAGGAGATTTAATTTTAATTTTCTCAAGGCAAGTGGTATCACTTATATAAACTGGATGAAGAAAGTTGAAACTTTAAGGTAGTAGCATCTTCCCTTGATGATTGTAACCTCATGGAGGTGATTTTCTAAATAAAGGATTTTCTAATTAAAGGATGGATAGTAAGATAAAGCTATTTTCTGTGAAATTGTTTGTACTCTTACACTCTAATGGTTGTAGGATGTCTGATGACGAGGTGATGTGGGAGACATATTTTGAATTCTTCCAGCTATAATTGCAATCAGCCAGTCTGACAAAGCAAAGGAATTTGTCTGTTGAACATGAATGAAATGTAAATGAAATCTTGAATTAATTTGCATGCAATTAGATTGACAAAATAAAAAAAATAGGACACAATAAAGACAAATGACCTACATTCAGGAGAAAGTCTCTGGTAAGAGAGAAAATGAGGTAGCCTAAAAATAAAGTGGGTTATATAAACAATATTTTCAACTTTATATGTTCACCTTGCATGACTGGTAAGTGGAAATCATTTCATTCTTTAAACTATTGATATACATAAAAGCAGTTGCAAATACTGAGAAATCACTTGATATCAGAAGTACTTTTACATGTCTTGGTTGAGAAATTCTGGTTTTATTGACAAAATGATTTCCATATTAACAATCATTTGTTAAGTAGTTGGTCATAAAGGACTATGCTGTCGGGAAATTAAATGAGCATGAATGGATCTGACATCTGAACTAGTAGAAATACTTTTATTTTAAAACAAGTTCTTTTCTCTTCTCTGTCTGTCTGTCTCTGTCCATTATCCTGAATTTCTTCTGATCTATCACTGTTTGTCAAGAGAGAAGCAGGCTGAAAACTTGTTGACCAGGGTTATCCATCTCCTAATTCAGTGGGTATCTAAAATTTCACTGGGCAAGAGAATGGCCCCAGATGGAGGCAGTGTTCCTTGTAAGTCCTATGCAGATTCCTGGATCATCCTCAGAGATCCTGATTCAACAGGTCTTGGG
The DNA here is from genome assembly GCA_004027295.1 of Dolichotis patagonum. Lineage (NCBI taxonomy): Eukaryota > Metazoa > Chordata > Mammalia > Rodentia > Caviidae > Dolichotis > Dolichotis patagonum. Next base: position 98,460 of record PVJX010003793.1, read on the forward strand.
TGAGAATCTCATCATTTGCATTTTAATGAACACCCCCAACACACACACACACACACACACACACACACACCAGGATCCGACCCCTGTCCTGATGGCCTCTGAGAAATTCTGTCCTGGACCCTGTTGTCTCTATCCTTGGAGCCTCCTGACTACTTTGTCACATATTGGACCAACTTAGTAAAACAAGTCAGGGACCCTGTATGGACTGCATTTCTTGTCTTTTGTTTTTAATTCAATCAAAAACATGTCTCTCTCTTTCCAATAACACCAAGAATATATAGTAATTGTAGCATTCCTAGACCTTTAGAGAAAACCCACCAATTCAGAATTATGTCTTTAGTATTTCTGTTTTAGAAATGTTGTATTTTAGGGATCCTTTAACAGTAGAGGTTAAGAAAGTTAACAATATCCTGACCCAACATTCTTCAGTTTAGTGGTTTGTCCACTCTAGTGTCTGTCTTGTGAGGGGCTGGGGTCTGTGGACTTATGCTTATCCTAAGTACTGTCAGGAGCCTCTGAGCACAAAAGTTTTCTTCAGCCACAGCTATGGTCTTTCTTACACACATAGATATTGTTGTGTTAAATAACACACATGTATTTAAAATACATTGGTGCCTTGATTTGTGAACTTCATTTGTTTGACATTTTCGGGAAGATGACTTCTGTGGTCATGTTTATCACCTGATGCGGAGTTTGTGAACAGAAGCAAAATTTTGTCAAACACTTTTGTTTGGGAACCAAATTGTTTGCAAACAGAAACTTTCATGAACTGAGGCATAACTGTATTTTTTAAGAATTTTTGTAGATTTTTAGCCAAGCTAGGTATTTGTCATGAGCATATACTACAAATACTACAGCAATCATGTAAAGGCTGTGACTGTGAATTATTCATTAATTCCACACATACCTACACAGTCCCAGCACTACACAAGCACTGAAACTGAAACCGAGTGTAAAAATTCATAAGGTTTTGTGTATTTTCTTATTAAAGGCCTATTGTATTAAAACGCTCTTACCTGGTGTAAGAATCAGGAGTAATTTATCTTTACAAAAGTGCACCCAGCTGAATAAGAAAAATAGATAATTATTCCTCAAATTAAAGGCCACAAAATAGTAAGTTTAGTCAAATTTCTTTTCATTTAGTTGCAATATTTGCCACTATAGTAGTTGCATTTTGCCCTAGTTATAGGATTATGTAGCAATATAAAGATCACAGGAGTGATGCATGTAATTCTGAGTTTGACTTGAATTTGAACTTAAGTGACCCCTGCCCTTCCTGTTCCTTTCTTTCCCCCTCATACACCCCTATGTAATCAGACAGGTTGAGCCACCACTGAGCAGACTATGCAGCTATTTTTTATACAACACAGCATGATAGTGTGAACCATTTGGGAAATAACTGAAGAAAACAGATAAATATTAATTAAGACGTCCATAGTCATGTTCCAAATCTGCATAATCAAATGAATCCTCATATTGTTTCCAATGACCTCTAGTTAATTTGGACATTACATGGCCTCATAATATATAACAAAACACAACATTTCTTGCTGCTACTTGTACTGTAAGAAATGCTCAATAGATTCTTCTGTGAAATTTACAATAATTTTTTCTTGCAGACTTCAGCCTGTTCTTATTTGGGACATGCATATTTGTGTGCCTGCAGACTTAGTAAGTTTGGACACTTAGTAAGTTTGAGCACTGCCATGATTTATGGGAAGGGAGTATTGGGCTTCACTGAATGCTAATCACTTGAAAGCGTGCAGGGAGACTGGGCAAGAATTGTTGGTCTGCAGTAAATTGGTCACTAGCTCTATTGAGATGGACAGAAAGTTTGGATTGGAACTATAAAGACACCAAAATCATTAGTGATAGCCAACTTAGTGGCAATTCAGGAAAATGTCCCAGTTATACTAAACAGTCGTGGATGACTTTGTACGAACCTAATGAGGCGAGTCCAGCTCTCCATAGAAGTTAAAGCGTCAGACCACTTTAGGATTAAAAGGATCTGGGACGCTGACTTAAATGAAATATCAGAGCTGTTTTGGCTCTTGGATCCCAAAAGCTGCCTGAGCTGCCGTGGTGGGAAAGAATAGTTTGCTATGGAAGGAGCCCTCCCCGGAACCCGCTGGCCTTCCTGTGCCTGCGGATCGAGCTTTCTGGCTGTCCACACACATAAACCTCAACCTTTATCTCACACCACACAGGGCGGCTTTTCTGAGAAATGATACTCTGGCTCCCCAGCAAAACAAGCGCCTGCATTGGAGGCTTTTCTTTGAATCACAGACAGCTTTCTTTCAACTCCCAGTTACCTTTCTTACTCATTTCCATTTCCAGCAAAAAGAAGAGGGGAGTTAATGATTCATTTGCTCCCAATGACCTTTCGAATAACTGGACTGCAGTGTATCAGCTAGGCTCTTAGCTTCCCCCACTCTCCCCCCTTTTGCTCTCCTGGTTTGGCTTTAATATTTACAGCCTCCTCGCTGGTCTGCATGTCTGAACGCCTGAAGGAAGCAAAACATTTATTGCCTCTCCCTCCCCGTGTTTGGGAGCTATTTCATGCAGCCTCATTCCTTCCTTTTACATCACTCGGGAGACTTGCCTCTTGGCTGGGCACGAGTTCTTCCTGAGTCTTCACTATTCATCTGCTCATTGCACAGAAAGATGGATTCTGACTCAGACTCACCTTTCAACTACTCCTGGCCATCCTTTCCCAAAATGAGGATTCGGCGAAGGGCGTCCAAACAAGGTAGATCACAGGATCTTTTTGTTTCCTCCGGAGCCAAACCGGACATCTTCACAGTCTTGCTTTTCTTTTCCTTGTCTCTGTGCCAGCCTGTTTTTGGAGGAAGTTCGTGTTTATACACGTCTCTATAAAACTCTCAGTGTAGAATTACTTTACAGACAGAATTCTGGGGCAAACCTGCTCATTCTGCCTATGTTCCTTTCAATTTAAATCTGCCTTTGTGTTATGACTTCTCTGCATCTCTCTTTGTGAAACATAGAAGTTTAGCACAAGGTGAATGTTTGGGATTCCATTTAATCAGTTACCTTGGAGTTATCTTGGCAATAAAAGAGTTGTATTGATTTAAACATGTCTAGCCTTTGTGAGAACTACTCAAATATTTGATACCACTTTCTACTTTTCGTTTTCATTTTGAAGTGTATGTTAATTTTAAAAAGTATACCTCAGAAAGTGGTACACTTTTTGAAATTAACTTTTATTGATTTTTGGAGAAGTTATAAGGAAGGGCTTTGAAAAAAAAAAAGAATTTCAATGAGAAACCCTGTATGCAGTCATGTATTATGATAGTTCACTAAAAATAATGACAAAGTAAAAAAAAAAAATCATTTTCTGCCAAAGGAAGAAGAGCCATTTGTGTGAAGTATGATTAAAAGTCGAGTGGGTTTATATAGTTTATTCTTCTTACATGGGGACTGCTGTCCTAGCATGGGTTTTGGGCCCCAGATATTTTTTGGTGTCCTGTGGAGATGCCCTGGGTAGCTGTGCCCCTGTCCAGCTGGCCTTAGCAGGTAAAACTGTTGCCTTCTGAGGTTTAAAGAAAGAAAGGAAGTAGAAAGTAACTCTTCCTATCTTGCATCTTGAGCTGGAACTGGTGTGGTTATATTTTTAAGTCAAGGAGAAAAGGAACATTTTCATGAACTTACTAGCAGCGGAGAGGTGTCCCTGAAAGCAAGTCATCTCCCCAGTTTTGTCTGTCAGGAGCGTAGCCATTCTCTATTCTGATCTGTAGAGCAGCATGACTCAGTGGGCCAGCCTGTCTAGTCCCAGAGGAGGAGGGACTCTAGCAGTTGTCAACATACTGGTTGGCTTCGAGGATCCTCTCTTTTTCCTTCTAAACTAATGTACAGGTGTTTTCTTTCTCATTTGCTCTTTGGTTGGGATCAAGGCCAATTCCAGGAGCAAGATGGGCTGAGGTCCAGGGATAGGAAGCCCCAGCCCCATCACCTCGGTCACTCTGCTGCTGTTCTGGTAGTGTGACCACTGAGAACCTTAATAGTTTGTATTCATCAAGCTGTTTCTTATTACTTTGTTTGAAAAATCCATTTCTTTTTATTTTGTACCTAAGGAAAGGGTTCTATTTTATGGATTTTGTATATGCTCCTAGAAAGGGATTAAAAATTTCAACATACAAGCCTATATCTCTAGAGGATATAGTCTCGTGTTAAAGGGCCATGATACATGCAAGTTTCCATTAAATGATTCAAGGAAAAATAGATACACAAAAAAGTATAATCATGTACTTGTAAAAGCAAATTTGTACATAAATAGGAAGTTTAATAAAATGTTAACAACAGGCAGAGTGTACAGTATTCATTGTGCTAGTCTTATTTTTTTTCAGATTTTCTGTAAGTTTGAAATTATTGCCAAATAGTAAATAAATTTAAAAAGAAAACCTTCCAAGTGACTTGTAAGAGAGGAGATATACAAAGCCTCTGGTGCTTGAGAGTGCACCTTGCTTGTGTGCACTGAGAGCTCCTGAGGGGCAGGACCATCCTATAGGACAACCATATCTTTGGGTTTGGTTGTACCCAGCTACAGTTATGCTGGGCTCTCATCTGCCTTGTTTATTTTTGTATTTGTATTGTCCAGCTGACTTACTGGATGCCTGGGTTGTAGGGGGTCCAGGTGACCTCACCTCATATAGGGATGAGGACTCCTGATTAGGAGGCCAGGAAGAGCCCAAGTCCAGCGAAGTAGTAGGGAATGCATTACACGCTCTCTCCCTTTAAATCCAAACCTGGAACACAGCCAGTTTGAGCTACAGCAGAAAGTCATGGTACTGCTATGTATAAATTAAAGCTGATTCAAGTGAAAGCAGGTACCTGGGTTATGAAAATGATTAACTCTTTGCCATTAAGAAACAGAAGACAAGTGAAAATAAGGTAGGTCGTAGGTTGGGAATAGAGAGTGTACCACACTTCCTTGCTTGATTAAGATAGTGGCAATGGTGACCTGCTTGTGAAGAGAGGGGCT